>RJWM01007505.1:0-77646 GCA_004363535.1 Dasyprocta punctata | reverse complement strand
TTTTTTTTTTTTTTTTTTTTTTTTTTAAAGATGAGGTCTTGCTGTGTAGTTAAGGCTGGTGTTGAACTCACTGTATAACCCAAGCTGGGCTTGAACTTGTGGCAATCCTCCTGCCTCAGCCTCCTGAGTGTTGGGATTACAGGTGTGTACCACCATGCCTGGCCTAGAAAAAGTTTATTTTCAGATATTCACAATGAAGTGTTATATAAGACTATGACAGTGTCTGAGATTCAGTTTAAACCATTTAAGCAAGGACAAAGAGGAGCAGAGGAAGAAGATGTGGAAGACATGAACCTGGGTAACATACAAGAGAGTCCACTGAATACTCCTTGCACACTGTGATGCATCAAAAAGGTACTGCAGTAAGCATTTAATAGTATGTCCTGTTTTATCTGGGTTGGAAATGTGGGAAGGGTGTGGCCGGGCAGCTGTGTGTCTTCAGGTTTCTTGTGTGGTGTTGCTGGAGTTATAACAGCTGGGGGGAATGGTCACAGCTGGAGGCTGCTGGGGCTCTGTCTCTGTCCCAACCCCTGCATGCAGGTGCAAGGCCTCTCCCCATGTTCTTTCAGCGGGGGCGAGCTTGGCCTTCCTCGGCCTGGGTGGCCTCAAGGCAGGCAGAACGCTCCCCTGGTAGCTGACTTCATTAAGAAAAGTATCTCAGCCAATAGGTAGAAACTGTGTTGGCTTTTATGCCCGTGCCTGGGAAGTCACACAATGTCATCACCTCTAGACTATTGGTTGAAGCAGAATCAAAAGCCAGCTCATTTTCTAGGATATTCATGGTGACAGGGAACTTGTGGACATATTTTAAAACTGGCACACTATCCTTAAAACCTCACCATGTAGTATCAGTACCCAACTCAAAAGACCACAAAAGAATCAACAGTCTGTTCGTCATGTTTACTTATAAGTAAAGACTTTTCTGATTGCTATGCCTGATCCATGGGAAAATTAATTCCTCTTATAGATTTGTCTAAAATTTTCTAACTTGGTAACTCTTACATTATTTTATATTGGTGAGCATGGTGGCACATGCCAATCTCAGCACACGGGAGGCTGAGTCAGGAGGATCACAAGTTTGAGGTCAGCCTGGCCTACACTGTGTGTTCTAGATCAACCTAGACTACATATCAAGACTACAAATGTAAAAAACAAACAAAAAAAGCCTTCCCCAAAAAACTCCTTTACATTACACATGAAATGCCTACTTTCGTACTGTAATAGACACTCCATAAATATTAGCAATACCTGATACATATTAGAATTCCTCAGACATTTTTACTGATTGAGCATGCCATTAACAAATGATAATTGAGGCAATCTCATGAGTCTCTGAAAGACCTGACACATTTACAATCTGAAAGAAACATGGAAGCACTCTAGAAAGCTCAAATTCATCGTAAAATACCGTGGGTGGTCAGTGTTTGGTGATACAAGGAGTGAATTGTTGTACTGGACAGAGTTTTTGTTTCTCATTGTGTTTTTACTTCCTATCACCTTTCTTCTTCCTTAGGTTGCCTTTTTAAAACACTTTCCTGAGGGACTGGGGTTTTAGTTCAGTGGCAATAGCATCTGGTTGGTAAGCACAAGGCCGTGAGTTTGGTCCCCAATACCCGCCGCCAAAAAAAAAACTACTTCCCTAAGCAACAGAAAAAAATGGGAGCAGCTCCTGTACATGAAGAATGAGCATCGTGCCAAAGCTTTTTAGGGAAATGTAATGAAGTTTGGAATTCAATCTGTTTTAAAAGATTTCTGAAGATTAAACAAAACATATGGCAGATTTTTGAATCCAGACTATTTTCTCAGCCTGTAGGAAACCTCAGATTGCCTTTTGAAATCTTGAAAATCAAAGCTGGCATTAAATTATGCTGTTAGACACAGTAATTCATTTGTAATATAAATTAATATGTGATTTCCAAAATTGATAATGTTAATCAAATAATATCTGTAACTATTTAAAGAAAGAAAAATCTAACATTATATGAAATCATAAGTTCACTGAAATTCATTAGTCACATAAACAAGGAACTAATTATAAATTGTGAGTATTTTACTTAAATACTTTATTATTTTTCCTTGATGCTACTATATTATTTAACAACAATAAAGCTATATCATAGTGTTCCAGTACTTCACTGGTATGGATTGTCTGTCCTGCTGGCAATTACATAAACTTTCATGCCTTGGGAAGGAGTACTCCCAAAGTCATTCCTGGAAGCTAGCATTACCCTGATTCCAAAACCAGACAAGGATTCAACCAAAAAAGGAGAACTACAGGCCAATCTCTGTAATGAACATAAACACAAAAATCCTCAATAAGATACTGGCAAACAGAATGCAACAAATCATTGAAAAGATCATGCTTCATGCCCAAGTAGGCTTCATACCAAGGATGCAGGAGTGGTTCAACATACACAAATCAAAATACATCACATAAACAGAAGCAAGGTCAGAAATCACCTGATCATCTCAATGGATACAAAAACCACATTTGACAAAATCCAATATCCATTAAAGATTAAAAAAGAAAAACTTCAAAAGATAGGTAGAGAAGGACTTTATGTCAGTCTGATGAAAGCCATTTATCACAAACCTACTGCCAATATTATGTTAAATGGGGAAAACTTGACAGCATTCCTTTTAAAATCAGAAATAAGATAAAAATGTCTGCTGTTACCACTCCTGGTCAATATAGTACTCAAAACATTACAGCAATCAGGTAAGAGAAAGAAATAAAAAGGATACATATAAGAAATTAAATCGTCAAATTCTCATTATTTTCAGATGACATGATCCTTTAAGTAGAAAATTCCACTTCTAGAATTAATGACTAAATTCAATAATGTAGCACAATACAAAACACACAAAATTCAGTAGGGTTCCTCTATACCAATAATGAACCCACTGAGAAAGAAATTAAGAAAACAGTACCATTCACAGTAGCATCAAGAAAAATTAAATACTTAGGAATTAACCTAACCAAGGAAGTGATGCAAACTACAGTACTTTGAAAAAGGACATCAGAGAAGACACCAAACAATGGAAAGATATCCTCTCTTGCTGGCTAGGCAAAACCAATAGAGTCAAAATGGCTATACTTCCAAAACTGATATACTTATTTAATGCAATCCCAATCAAAATACCAACAGCATTCATACAGAACTAGAGATTGCAATTCAAAAATTCTTATGGGGAGCTGGGTGTGGTGGCACATACCTGTAACCTCAGCACTCAGAAGGTTGAGGCAGAAGGATGCTGCAGTTTGAGGTCTGCCAAGGCTACAGTGCGAGTGAAAGTCCAGCCTGAACTCCGTAGTGAGACTATCTGATCTTTGAAAAAGGGGCCCAAACTGTATGGTGGAGGAAAGATAGCCTCTTTAACAACTGGGAAAGCTGGCTAGAAGATAAAATAGGTAAAACTCTTGAAGATATAAGCATAGGCCAAGACTTTCTGAACTGTACCCCAATTGCACAAGAAATAACATCAAGAATCAACAAAATAAAAAACCTTCCACACGCAAAGGAAAAGACCAACAAAGTGAAAAGAGACAATGGAAAAAATTTGTTCTATCTATTCCTTAGAGGAATAATATCTAGAATATAAGAGCTCAAATTAAGATTCCCCAAATAAAAGATGTAATCAAGAAATGGGCAACAGAAATGAATAATCACTTCCTAGAAGAAGTATAAATGGTCAATAAATACATGAAGGAATGTTCAACATCTCTGACCATTAGAGAAATACAAATTAAAACAACACTGAGATTCTGTCTCACTCCAGAAGGAAGGGCTACCATCAAGAAATCAAATAATAAATGCTGACAAGGCTGTGGCGGGAAAAAGAACGCTTCTGTATTGTTGGTTGGAACATAAACTAACAACCATTATGGGAATCAGTATGGAGATTCCTGAAAAAACTAAAACTACAAATTCCATTTGACCTAGCTATTCCCCTACTAGGTATCATCCCAAAAGAGTTATAGACATCATATTGCAGTGAGACATGCTTGCCAGTGTTCATAGCAGCATAATTCACAATGGCTAACTTGCAAGTGGCCTGTATGTGCATCAACAGATGAGTGGATAAAGATGAGTGGATAAAGATGGTATTTATACACAATGGAGTACTACTCTGCCATTAAGAAAGATAAACGAGTCATTTGTAGGAAAATGGATACACCTTGACATAATATTAAGTGAAATAATTCAGACACATAAGTTTAAATATCTTGTTTCTCTTGTATGAGGAATCCATGGTATAAAGAGCAAAATAAAAGTTAGATAATAGGATATGTGGAAAGAGATCTTTTGCAGATGGGAAAAGGACCAAGAGATGGAGGGAGGGACAGGGAGGGGAGGAATCAGAGATGAAAAAAGAATCGAGATGTCTTCCGCCCATGCACCAGCTCCCCATGTGGAATGTAACCATTACACACTGCAAACACGAACTGTCAAAGATGAAAATTGAAAAAACAAATAAATGTCAGTACCTTTATCTTTTCCTACTTGTGAAAACTTACTTACCTGGGGATATTTGTGAAACTAATAAGATTTACATATTTAGGTCTAGTAAGCTTAAGAATGCCAGGTTCCCAGTCAATGGTGATATATCACAGGACATAAAATTTGAGATTTAAAGCCTACTGATTGAATTTAATTGTGCTTTTTATATCACAGGTAAAAAAATCTTAAAAATTGCAAACAAATGAGTCTGGAATGATGTAGAAGTCTCTTCATAGTCTCTGCAAAATGCCTTATCTTCTGAATCTCTTCCTATAAGAAAAATGCTTTCTTATAGATAGCATTTTATTGAAATAAAAAATACTCATTAAGAAGAAGAGAGGAGTACTACATACATTTTCTTTATGATATTCTTTGTGGAATATATTCTGGCAGAATAGAAGATTTTACAGAAATCGTTTAACTCAGGAAGTAATTCCACTTTCATTGATGGCAGTGGGAGTTCTATGAATGGAACAAATGTTGAACTTGACCCTGTCATGTTTAAACTGTGATCCTCCTTGTCCTTGGCAGAGCCTGGCTTCCCACTGAAAGACAATGTGGTCTGTGCAGGGATTAACAGGGATTAACAGTGGTAAACAGTCTAGTTTTTCTGTTCTTTTGGAGCAACACATGAGACACATAATACCTTCTTTTAGGGTTATTACATAGTTTTCAACAGAAAAGACATTCAAAGAGGTGATGTAAGAAAGTAAAAGAGTCTGTGAAAGGAAATTGATGTTGCTAGTGATTTTTAACTATCTTCTCCACTGATAGCTGAGAAGCATTAATGAGTCCTATGCATATGCATATTAAGAGAAAAAAGAAACATCAAGACCTTAGAGGCCATTTAGTGTGTCTGTTTTGAAAATTAGTGTTGAATGAGCTATGTTTTATTATATAACATTACATATGTGTAAAGTTGGTTACCAGTGAGATTCTAGGACAAATGATTTTTTTTTGTAAAATAAAATAGAATTACTGCAAATGAAGGTAAGATGCATTATCTTAAAAAGAAAAGAAAAAGAATGTATATTTTTAACTCAAATTAAGCTTCTGTGGAACCAAATTGGAATGGCTCATTTTCCCTTCAATTCCACAAATAAAGAAGATCTGACTAGTGAGGGACCTAGCACAATGCTGCAATTCAAAATCACTTCATGCTGCAATCCAAAAGGAACACTATGTTCTGGAGAAAAGGATTTGAAACCTAGTGTACATGGTTAGACTGAGGTACTTGAATAACACCATTATCAGGTCCTCATTGTAGCTGTTTGTACTTGGTAGGAATTTTTTTGTGTATACACTTTCGTATACTTTGTAAAACTCTTTATTTTCCACAGGGCTACATATCACCTTTATAATAGAAAGAAAAAACAAATTTGAAACAGGTTTTGTTTTAATGGAGCAGAACAGGAAGATAAAGAAACAAGAAGTATTTCAAGACGAAATTAAAACTCTTTTTGTTTTTATTTGACAGAAGGTTGCAGATTATGAAAAAAAAAACTCCAATGATTAAAAGTGAGAATGTTGGCTCACATGAAGCGTGGAAATCTATTGGTTTGGGTATTAAAAGTGGTCACAAGATTACATACAGTTTAATAGTTGGCACTTACGCTCTGATCTCAGGTGACTGAGTCATAGCCCATCTCTGCAGCCCTGTACCTTCATGATCTTGTGCTAGCAAGTTATCTGTTATCTATTTATTGTTCTGAAAAGAATATACTAAAGGACAGAAAAGAAGAAAGGACTTGGGAGAACTGTACACAAGCCAGGCTGTGCTGCTTGGATCAGTTGTAGAAGTTTGCGCCCTTGAAACTCAGGTATGGTAGCTGTTTCTCTAAGCAACCAAGGACACTTACTTGAAAGCCATGAGCCTAAGGCGCCACGAGCAATTTCACAGTGGCCTTCTGTTTAATTCTCTACCCAGGAGGCTCCTAGGGCAGCAGGTCCCTGTTTTGGGGGAAAATCAGACGTACCAACTAAATGTCCTCTAGCAGTTTTTCTCTTCTTTCTTTTCTTTCTTTATCTTTTTTTTTTTTTTTTTTCCAGCACTTGGAATTAAACTCACAGCCTTGCACCTGCCACACAGGCGCTTAAGCCACTGAGCCAAACTCCCAGCCCTAGTTTTTTGAGGCAGGGTTGCACTATGTAGCTCAGGCTGGCCTTGCGCTTGCGTTGTAGCCCAAGCAGGCCTCCAACTCACAACGCTCCTCCTACCTCAGCCTCTCGAGTGCTGGGATTAAAGACATGCGCCACCATGCCCGGCTTTTATCTACACTTTTAATGGCAATGCCATTCATTTGTTTTGTTTTGTTATTTCCTTTATGTATACACAATATTGAAATCAATCTCATTTTTCTGAATTTTAGGAGAGTCTAAGCCTAAATATTTTTATCCTCTACTTGGTCTTTTTATTGCTATTTAGCTTTCTTTTTCTCTCTATTCATACACTGTTTTCTACAAATTTATTTCAATATTTTAAAAAGGTTTTATTTAAATCCCTAGTTTTAGATTTGCTTTGGTCTTTAAGAAAATGACCTTAAGCTGGGTGATTTGATTCACTCTATAATCCAGGCTCCTCTGGAGGCTGAATCAGATGAACCTCAGGTTTGGTTCAAGGTCAGGCTGGACTTTGCCTCAAAAGAAGCCTCCCAATGGGGGCTGGGTGTAGCCCCTGGTAAGCACAGGCCTGATATGCATGAGGCCTTGGGTTCAATCCCCAGCACCAGGGATGCGTGTGTATGGGGACGCGTTAACGCTAGTTTCTCCTTCTATCTGAGCCCATATTTTTTCTGTCACTCGTCTTTATTATAAATGGCAGGAAGAAAATCCAAGGAAGTATGAGTGAATAAAACCTACTCACAAAGAGGAGAGAAATTTTTTCCCTTTTCCTACCCCATTCCCACAGCGACTCCTGTGACTGCCTGCTTGGAGCCTTCCACAGGATTCTCCAGCCCTTTCAGAACCTTAATCCATTGGTTTCAGGTATTTGAGAGTTAATTCTTTTCACGACCTTAACTTCATTACACACCAGCACTTTGATTTGCCAGAGCAACTTGCTACCTCCCATCCTTTCAGCCCTTACTTTGAGGAACCTAGTAGAGTTGGCCCTGGGTATCTACAGTGGATGGACTCCCAATGCCCACTGCAGGTACCCAAATCCATGGATGCTCAACTCTCTTATATTAACATGGCACAATATTTATGTACATCCTCCTATGTACTTTAAATTTGCTCTAGATGAGTTATGATATCTAATAAAATGTAAATGCTATATAGGTAAATCGATACTGAATTGTATTGGTTAGGGAATTATGATAAGAAAAAAGCCTGTACATGTTCAGTGTGCATGCAATTTTTTTCTTCTGAAATCTTTTTGATCTATGATTGTCTGAAGCCACAGATGCAAAACTTACAGATACTAGGATCAGGTGTATTTTAAATCCATGGTTTTCAAAGTGAATAAATTGAATTTTGGGTAAACTGTGACAAATTCATACCCAGGAGCCAACAGGAACATGTTAAGAAAAGGCTCACTAAACTGGGTGTGGTGGTGCACGCCTTTAATTCCAGCACTCAGGAGGCTGAGGGAGGAGGAGCATCGTGAGTTCAAGGCTGGCTTGGGCTACAATGTAAGCAAGGCCAGCCTGAACTACATAGTGCAACTCTGCCTCAAAAAGCTAGGCCCCGGGAATTTGGCTCAGTGGCTTAAGTGCCTACCTGGCTGGTGTGAGGTTGTGAGTTTGATCCCTGGTACCACAAAAAAAAGAAAAAAGAAAAAAGAAAGAAAGAAAGGGCTCACTAGTAATGCCCAGGCCTGACTGTCTGGGTGGTGCTATGCAACCTCCTGACGGGCATTCACCTAGAGTGATACCAAAAAGACTCTCTGTCTTGTTTCTGTGACCGTATTTAAACCAGTTTAATTCCAGCCTGCTTACTATCAGATGGGTTTGTTTCTCTTTCTGTCCAGGTCATAGGAACACTCTCTGATTGTAGCCCAATGCAGTTCTTTTTGCCTGAGAGAACTAAAAAGCAATCAGCACTCCAACAGCACTAACAATAGCAAAAGTTGGCTAAAGTTTCAGTTATTCTGAGAGTTAAGTGAGGTTGTCTGGATTTTTAAAACCCTTACATTTTTCCAAATGTTTATTAGCTCTTTATGTTTCCTTTTTGTGACTTATTGGTTTATGTCTTTTGTAAATAGGTTGTTTGGACTGTTATTCTCTCTTTTCTGGACTTATAACAACTTTTTTATGTAGTAATAGACATGAACTACTGTTTCTTATATTGTTTCTTTTCTCTCAGTCATTTGTCTTTTAAGTTTGTTTATGGTGTCTTTTGCCAACTGAAGTTTACAAACTTAAGTAGCTCTATCTGTCAAACTTTTCTTTGGCACTGTTCTATCTTTGGATTGCTATGCTGTGGCAATGTGGTAGTCAGACATATATTGAAGTGGGAGAAAACTGGGTTCTAATTATGGTTTTTCCACTAACTAGTAGTGCGATTTTGGGCAAGTGTTCAAGCTTAAATACCCTCAATTATAAAATGCAGTTGATCTTGAAGCAAGATGACCTCAAATTTCCAGATTCTAGAGTTTTAGAAGCTTATTTTCCTTAAGTAGGTCAAACAGCCTCCCTGAAACTAACACTTCCCAATTGCCTAGCAACATTTTCATAGTATAAAATCTAACCAGTGTCTGAATTACCAAAATTTGAATTTTTAGTCGCTTGATTCATAACTTGAATTTTAATAAAATGTGATGAGTTTATATCTTCTCTTATTGGTCATACACTTTCTAAAGGATAGATACCATACTCGCTATGTAATTTAAACATGTGAATGATAGAGCTACTGAGTCAATGGATATTATGACTTATGATATTTTATTGGTGATAATAATGAACTATATTCTTACTGATATGAGAAAAAAGAATACCTTTTTTAAAAATAGGGTTTATAGTATGCTTTCATATTTATCATTGTGTTTGGTACTTATAATAACTTTGTAAGATAGATAAGATAGGACTTATGTTTTCATTTTATAGATTCTGAGTCATTACATGGAGAGATTAAGTGCTTCATCCAAGGTCATAAAAATGAAGTGGGGGGTGCCTAGGGAAAACAGAATAGGAAGAATTTAAGATTATGCTATTATTTAGATCAGCATTTTTGAAGGAAATTTGCAGAAAGTTCCCCCCAAAATAAATTTTTTTCTAAGGGAAGAAAGTATGACTATTAAAGCATCTTCTAATTGTTTCACGTGGTTTCTGTCTGTCTGTTTGTTTTCTGAGGCAGGGTCTCAGTGTGTGTAGCTCAGGTTAGACTTGAATTTGCAGTCTTTTTGCCTCAGCTCCCAAGAAGCTGGGTATTGGCTCATAGCACTGTGCCCAATTCATATTCAGAATTATTTTAGAAGATCCAGTTGAGGAGTATCAGTTTCCAAATACTGATTAAAACAGATTAGGTGAGATTTATCCAGTATTATGGCTATAATCTGGCAGTCATTGACAATATAGAGGATTTACTTTTACTCTGAAATAGGAATGATAAGATGCTTAACTAAGTTTTTTATAACATAGCTGAGATTTTAGAAGAGGGCCTTTAACCTCTTGTTACAACTCAAATTAGCTATATTGATTGTGTTTTTGGTGCTGACAAGTTTTTTTCTAATAAAAAGCTATAAAAAAAATTTACTTCATTAAGTGTGAGTTTGAGTAGGAAATAAGTATTTTGGTTACCCAGAGATAGATAAAATTGTTAACTGAAAGCCTGAACTGAAGGGTAGTAAGTATCAGTATTTAAACTTCTTTTGTTCATTTAATATTACTATGATTTGGGAAGATGTATGCATATTTGTAATATGATAGAAATAGATTATGATTTATATTACAGAGCTTTAGTGAGGGGATGTGAATCAGAAGAGGGCAACAGAATAGGAAATTATTAGGGTGGTCATTTGTCCCAGAATAATCCTGGTTTTGCATTTGTTGTCCCCATGTAATTATTAAAAATGTCTGCTTTAGGTGATAGAGTCTGACGGCCTTAGAAATGATGGAAGCATGACATATTATCAATGCATTTAAAAGTACACTACTAAGAATAGCTAACACTTTTGAGTTTGCCAACTAATGTGCTAAGCACTCGACTAGCATTGTTCCACTTAGTCTTTCCAAAAATCTACGAAGTAGTATTATCGTTCTATTTAGAGATGAAGAAGCTCAAATTTATGTTTACCACGTTCAGGAACTTGCACAAGGTCACTCAGAGCTGAGTTTCTAATTCAGAAAGTCTTGTTTCAGAAGCCACACAAATCATTAGGCATTGTTTATTTTCTCCACACATTTTAAAAATTCATCATACATTTGAAAGAAATTTAACTTGTAAATTTAGTTTGTAAAATGGATAGGAGAGGGAAAAAAGATTATCAAGTACATAGAGTAGTTCTCCTTTCTTCCCAGTATTGCTTTCCATTGTTTCAGTTACCCTTGGTCAAGCCTGGTCTAAAAATATTAAATGGAAAATTCCAGAAATGAACAATTCATAAGTTTTCGATTGCATGTTGTTCCGAGTAGCAAAATGAGATCTCATGCTGTTCTGTTCTGATCTGCCTGAGTCATGAATCACCCTGTTCAGTGTACTCACACTGTATATGTTACTTGCCCATTAGACATCTAGCAGCTGTTGTCAGATTGACTGTCATGGCACCACAGTACTTACGCTGAAGGAATTCTTGCATAATGTCTTATTGCCTACATCATGTATCTCACTTCATCCTGTCATGTAGGCACTGTATCCTATCACATCACAAGAATGAGTACAGTCCAAAATATTTTCAGAGAGGAAGATCATATTCACATAACTTTTTATTACAGTATATTCTTATAGTTGTTTGACTTACTTATTAGTTGCTGTTGCTAATCTTGTAATATGACAAATTTATAAATTAATGTTTCTCATAGGTATGTATGGATTTGAAAAACAGGACCTACAAGGTCCTGTACCATCTGCAGTTTCAGGCATCTACTGGGTAACTTTGAACATACATATGTGTATAGGAGGGGACTACTGTGCTATGAGAAAAGAAGACTTTAAAACTTTCAGGAAGATTTTCATAGACAGAGGCAGACTTTCCCTATGATTCATAAAACATTACTGAAAATATGCTTAAAAGCAGCACCAGGGAGGAATGATTCCATTCCCAAATATAAAACCTCTTTTTTGAGTCTACATGCCCCTTTGTCTCACAGTTGCCACCCTGACCTCCTGCCCTCTATCAGGGTGCTAAGATGGAAGTGAAAATAAGGAAGTCAAATCTCTTTTAAAAATACATATTCACATGCATTTTGACCTAATTAACTTGGTGCTTCTAGACTTCTTTTGAATCTAACCCTATGCTAGTTTGAAGATTCATTTTTCTCAAACATTGTTTTGGTTTTGGGTAACTGATTTTCATTGCTAGGAGTTGGGAAAAGAAAAAAAAATGATCATTTCAAAATCTTCCTTGTCTCCTGTACCTGGGTCTTCCCAGTGCTTGGGCACAGAACCTCAGCAGGTGTGGAGAAGTGACTGCGGGGAGGTTTATTTATTTATTTATTTATTCATGTATTTATGTATTGGGACAGGGTCTCACTATGTAGTTCAGACTGGCCTTGAACTCCCTTATATAACCCAGGCTGGGCTCTAACTCACAGTGATCCTCCTGCCTCAGCCTTCCAAGTGCTGATATTACAGGCATGTGCCACCATGCCTGGCCAAGGTCCCTTTTTAAAACACCAGATATACTCTCCCTTAGCAAAGGGCATTTTTTTCTGATGAATACTGTGTATGTTCCCTGGAATGCCTAAAGCTTAAGGCTATCTCTTAAAGTGGCCTATCTTCAGCAGACAGTTATTCCTTTCTTGAGCCCTGGTGTCAGAAGGGGACTCCCAAAGAAAAGATACCCTGCTTTCCACAGAATTTAGCAAGTCATCTTGGGAAGATGCAGCTCTACTATCAATAAACATTTATTGACTTATTCTCTAAGATGGTCCTAGAATTCAGTTAATCGTTACACAATCAAAGTTAGGCAGACTTGTTTAGGGTGGAGTTTTAGTTCTCTATTCAATCAAATAAAAAGTGCAGCCCATCTTTTAGTTCAAGGTCCTCTTGGAGGATTTTCAAAGGAAACTAATCCGTAAAGCATGGAACAGGAATGCCATGTAAGAAGGAACTACTGGATGATTTGTCTTATCTGTGTGTGCTGCTCATATGAGTTAGAACTAAGTAGTCAGTGATGAATAACAAAGATGAATCATTATTTCTGATTACTGAATACTCTCATCATATAGTTGTCATTTCACAGATACAGAATTCCTGGGAAAGTAATTCATTAAAGAAATATTTGACAAACTAGGTAACTGTTGACAAGGGAATCCAGGTTTACCATTCTCTTAAGGCCAGTGTTTTGGGGATCATTCTTACCGTATGAGTATGGACTTATTTAATAATCAATTGGGGTCATTTTATTGCCTGTACTCCAAGGAATGAGACCACACTTCCCTCTCGTTTCTTCAGCATCAGCATATGTTATCTCAATTTTCCCCTCCTATCAAAAGCGGCTTTAGAGAAACAATCTGATGAATTGGGTATAAATAATCATTCAGGCTTAAAATATTAGCTTTCTCAGGATTATGGATTTGTGCTAGAGAAATAAACTCAGAGGGATAAAATGCCAACAGCAGAGGTCGTGGTGCTTTGGGAAGAGGTTTTGGCAATAGACTTTTCTAGCCTGAATCATAGATTAGTCCCAAGTATGAAAAAGAAAAAAAAAAAAAAAAAAAGAAAGGTAAGAGCATGCCAAATCTTAGCCTAGAGGTGATATTTAGCCCTACCTATTCAGGTTGGGAGGGTTGAGTTTATTTGAATTTATACTGCCAGCCCCTCCCCCCCACACCCCGGCCCCCGGATGCTGGGAATTTAATCTATGGTGTCGCCGTAAAAAAGGGCCTTGAATTGAGTCAATCTGAGACAAGATGCAACACAGGGATTCCAGAATCCAGGGGCCTTCCATGATATGGGAGATACTGCACCTTGGGATGCTGTAGCTGAGTGATCCCTTCAGCTCAGAGCTATGCCACTGAGTTTTGATGAGGCTCAAATCATTTTGTGGAATAAAATCTCATTACCATTAAAAACAGCTTGTATAATTCATTAGCTTTTCACGCAGATTCATATTCACATAAGATAGCCATCCAGCTTCGTATTATTATTATTATTAGTATACCTGCCTGTCATTTCCTTGCTTCTAGTTAATTCTCTTATCTCTGATTCAGCCCTGGATATACCTGAACATTTCGGTATTGTAAATCTTCAACTTATACTTTATGCTAAGGGACTGTTAATTCCAGCAGTTTTGGATGTAGTTAAAATGCTCCCACATCTTTTCAAAATAACTTCAGCATCTTCGGAGTTATTTGGTTTGTCACTATCGGAGAACTCACTTAGGTAAATCATTCCCTGGTGTGGATTTTACCAACGCTTCTCTTTGGATGCAAGCCAGAAATCATCTGTAGGGCATACAGCTCTTTACTCAAACTTGGTAATAAATTAACTCTGGAACACAGCCGGAAGAACTCAACCAGTGACTTCAGGGACCAAGAGACTAATTACCATCAGTGTATACAGTTAAGTACAGCAGAGTCGGGGTGGAGGATGGTTTGCTCTATCTACTCTGTTCTTTCTCTGGGTAAAACAAGGACGTCTTGTCTGTTAACATATTTAAAGCAAGAACTGCAAAAACTGTGCAATGTTATGGTTGAGGCTTTCTATGCCATATGTGTTGACAGAATGCTTAGGAGACTCTCTCCGCAATAAACGCAAACCCTGCCAGGCTGAAGAAGGATCGGGCCAGCGCAATTCAACGACTGCACCACGGCCAACGCTGGGGGTTGGACGTCTGCGTCGCATTCGGAGAGGACCCAATGTCTCCTCTAACAAAGGCACTATCTTGAGGCAATTTCGCTGGCCGTTTTCCCCCGCCCAGCTTTGTCTCCCCGCTTGTGCGAGGCCGCGCGAGCGAGCTCGGGGCCGGGGCCGGGGCCGGGGCGGCGGAGAAAGCTCCGCCGAGCTGTCGCGGCGGCTTCCTGCAACCTGAGCGAGCCAAAGAGCAAGTCGGAGCGCGGCAGCTGAAAGAGATATCTGCTGCCTTTAAATCGGGGCTGGCCCGCAACAACCTCTGGCAGCGATTACAGTCCTACAAAGAAACTCGATAGGCCGGAGCGGCCGGCGTGGCCCGCGCGCCCACTCCGAGGCGCAGGGCCCGGCCGGGCCTCGCCGGCCCCTCCCTCCATCCCTCCGCGGCCCCCGGCCCCCGGCCCGGCGCCCCCGCCGACGTCGCCGCCCGCCCCCGCGCGCTGACTGGCTCGCGCCGGGCCTCGGCCCGCTGTTGGCGGTTGGGGCGCAGCCGGCGGGAGGCCGCCCCGCCCCCGCCCTCGCCCTCGCCGCGCAGCCTCTTCCCCCTCGCCGCCGGGGCGGTGGCGCTGTTGCCGCCGCGGCCTGCGAGGCTCTGACTCCCCTCCACCGCGGCCGCCTTCCTCCTCCTTTCTCTCTGCTCCCTCCTCCCCGCCCCTCGCGGTCTCTCGCGCGCGTGAAGGTGGCGCGGCGGCGCGGTGCGAAGCCTCGGCCCCTGCCGCGGCCCCTCGAGCGCCTGAGGAGAGCGGGTCGTCGCCTGCCCCCACCTCCTGAGCTGCGCGCGGAGGGACGGCGGCGGAAAGACGGGCGAGGGACACGAGGGTGCGAGGGGAAGGCGGGGACGGACGGACGGACGGGCGGGCGGCCCTCCCGGGGAGGGGGCCGCCTTCGAGCCTGCCCGGCCCCTCGGCTCGGGCTCCCGCTCGGGGCGGCGGCCACGACGCCGGCGAAGGGCGCGGCAGGCGCTATCGAGACAATAACCTCCCCGCCCGGCTTTGGGGGCGGCGGCGGCGGCGGCGAGGAGGCGGCGGCGGCCTAGCGCGGCCGAGGCTCGCTGGGCGCCGGGGCCGCGTCTGGGGCCCCCCGGGCCGCGTCCAGCCGCCGTCGGAAGCCCGCGGCCCTCGGCGGCCGCCCCTGCCCTCCCCCTCCGCGGCGCGCGCCGGGCTGGTTTTCCGGGTTCCCCTGGACGGAGCTGGAGCCTGCTTTTCGCCGAGGCAGGAAGTGAGTTTCGCACGGCAATTCCGGGCGGTGTCACGAGTGAAAAGTTTTTTTTTTTCCCCTTCGGCGGAGATCCTGGTTGGGGCTGGGAAACTCCTGCAAAACTCGAGACCAGGAAGCCAGCCCGCGTCCCAGCCCCCACCAGAGCCTCCAGCCCGCGTACGGCTGGCGGCCACTCCACATCCGCTCGCCCTACCGAGAAACTCGGCTGGGTCCTAAGTGACTCACGGAGGGAAGGAAATCATGTCAAGCGGAGCCTTGAAAAAGCTGCCCTGAGACGCTGTCCGACAGAAAGGTAATTACACGAAAAGTGTCCGCAAGTCACCAAGTTCATGGGCCGGAAAGCAGACGGGACCTCGTAGTGCTTTTCACTTTGCCGAAGTTGCCCCGATTTGTTCTTCTTTTCGTGCTCGAGTAGATTTTACTTTGCGAGCTGAATACTAGAACTGATTTTCTCCTCCTTTCTACCATCTGGTCTTTAGCTTTTTTTTTTTAAGAGAGGTTCTAAGAATGTGGTGGGACTTGAAAAGTTTTCAGCAACCCGAATAAAGAGCGCCTTTGTTCAGCCCAAGGTCCAGAAATCGTAGTTTTCTAGGACATATACAATGTATGTTAAGTTGCTGAACGCGGCAACTTTTGTTTTGGAAGAAAGTTGGGCTGCTACCGCGAGTGGTACCGCGTTTGACATGGCTGCCACATTTATGCTGTTTGCCGATTATTTTGTTTTTTGCGTTAATCGTACACGGTGGTGTTTTTGTTCAGGTCCTTCTAAATATTATTTAGTTAGATTTTGGAAACAAAATTGGACCTTCTTAGTTTTTTTTCAGGGTAGCTAATAGCTTTCTTTAGTTGTACCTATAATGGTTATAATACTTGTTTGAGTAATCGAAAGCAAGTATTGTACTGTGTCTGGTAGGCTTGTTGTAACTGATCCATTAAGAAAAAGGAGATTGTAAGGATTACAGATAGAGAGGCATGATTTAAAAAGCAATGCGCACCTGTGAGTAGTTGATTTGTTAGGGTTTCTGTGCAGTTTAGAACAGATTATATAAGAAAGGAAGTAGAACGTTTAAAGCGACTTTTTGGGAATCACGTTTACTGTGATAAAAAGCTGTACTTTTGAATTGCACCTTCTTCAATTCTGTGTCGGCGCATCTGTTTTTGTTTGGTTCTGCTTAATAAGTGATATAGGCACTCAGTGTGCGGGCAGGAATTCGTGAAGCTTGGCAGACATTCCACCAGTCATAGCTGTGAACTCTGCTGGCCCAATGTCTTCACAGAAAAACTAGTTCTGATTGCAGAACTAGCCAAACTTTTTTCTGTGGTCGTGTTGTGTCTTTTTAAAATTTAGTTTTTTCCAGTGCTTTTGTGGTAAGGAGAGGTGGAAGGTAGTACAGTACGTTTGCACAGATACTAAATAAATATGACATTCTGTTGGTTCGTATACTCGGATGTTTATAGTTAATCAAATGCTGTCAAAGTAATTACCGGAAATCTGAGGAAAAAGTTAATTTTCTTTAGTTGAAAGAGAAAAAGTAGGTGTTAAAGATCACGATCAAATTTCACAACTTGTTCTTTGCTGCTTTGTCTTAATTAAGTGTATTTTAAAAAGAGAATCTTTTAACGTTTTATTACTGTGAGTGTTTTGTTTTGCTTCTAAAGCTCGTTCTCTCGGGTTTTTCTTTTTAAACTCTTGGTCAGATTTGTGAATCATCAAGTAAATTTTGTTATGTTACACTAGTTTTAACAAGGAATATAAAATAAATAACATCTACTTTATACTTTTGGGACATATCGTTTGGAAGCAAAAGAGGTTATTCTTGGGCATCTGAAAGAGGAGAACAAAATAAATGGCATTGAACTTCAGTTTCCTTATATGGATTATACTTGGCCTCAGAGCAACAAAGCCTTAGTAGTGCAAGTCTTCTACAGAGAATTATCACTTTTCAAAAATAGTTTCTTAAAATAAGTAAATTTTATATTATTTTTTTAAAAAAGTATTGTGGGACTTGAAAATCCCACAATCTCTTTCTAGAGGCCATTCTTAATTTTTTCTTGAAGGATAGTGTGTTTAGAGTCTGATAACGTATTTTTAAAAGTGAAATGTTCACCTGTGTAGTTGTTTTTGGTTCTTTTTTTCATCTTCAGTAAGGTTTTATTTTGTGGTTTACTTGAAATTCAGTTTAGCACTGAATTAATGAATTCAAGTTTGTATACTACCGTAGAACTATAAATACTGTTAAAGCCTCATTTAAAATGTGGACAAAGGTTTGAAAAGAGGTTTTAAAAAACAGTTAAAATATTTTTAATGGCTTCAATATTGGCATATTTTAGTATTGTATGACTTTGCTTATATAAAAAAAGAAAATGTAGAGTACTTCCAAAGTATTTGCTTATATTACACAAAACGTGTGAAGGTTCTCTTTATGGAAAGGAATGAGTTTTCAAAACTTCAACTAATTCAGGTTGTTATGAAGTCTTGCCAGTTGAGGTCAAGCTATCGTTAGCTTTATATTTAAAAGATTATAGAGGTTAGAATATGGAAAGCAGATTTTTATTGTGTGCTGTTGTTAAGTGATAACTGTAGAGACATTTTATGTGTCATTAGTATATTAAATATTAAATATAATATTCTGTTTAGACATCCTTGTAATGAGCTAAGACACTTTAAAATTTCAGAAAATTAGACCCATATTTAGGCATTTGAAATAATTGCTAGTAGATAATACGATATAGAGTGTAAGCTGCTTTTGTTGTAGAACTAGTGTATGGCAGTATTTAGGATTATGTATATTCAAAAGATTTTGGATAGGAAAGTAATTTTTTTGTAATTGCTGCTTAGCCCAGTTCTTTTTAAATATCCTGTGTTGCTTGCATTTTCATTTTGACTCTTTGTTTTGCTCATTCATTTTTCTATCTGCTTTATTTATTTCTGGAAATAATGTGTTATAAGCCCTAAAAATGCTTTATCCTAGGCCAGGTGTGGTGGCCCATGCCTGTAATCCCAGCTGTCAGTATGTTGAGGAGGAAGATTGCTGTGAGTTTGAGACCAGAACTACAGAGCAGGACCTTGTCTGAAGAAAACCAATCCCCACAAATTGTTTTTGCTATAGAAAATATAGATATGAATTAGATTTTGTGATACTTACTTTTGAATTATCTAAGGAAGTTGTTTTGTCATTGTTGCCTTCTACTGTAGTTTTTTTTTTTTTTCCCCCCTCCACATTATTTTCTCTTTCTGGTTGCCTGTTATTCCTAACCTTTGGACCATGCTACTTCGTTTTTTCAGATTTAACCTACTTTAACTTTCTCATCTGGCTTTGGTCTTGTAATGGTAAAAAAGAAATGTAGGTAGTATTCAGCTTTTTCTTCTAATTCTATTAGCTTTCTAATTTTATAGTTAGCTTCATTTACTTTCCTTATTTTTTATATTTATCAATTAGGTTTAACATTTTGCCTTTCCCCTTTTTCAAACTTTATTTGTTTGTATTTATCATCTCACAAAAGTGTTAAAAATTTACAGTAGAAAAAATTTATTTGATTAGCCCATTTAATTTTTTTCTTTTACCTTCCAACTCAGTGCAGTGCCAGTATTTTGATATTCATTACTGTACAGTTTTGTTTTTATTTATACTTTGTTTCCTCATTTTCCCCCTTCATATTGCTCCCAGAATTAATTGTTGAAGTCATATTAGGTTGCTGTACATCAGTGTCATGTCATGACTCTCTACAACCCTTTCTGCCTTCTGGTTTTATTATCTTTTTGGCCTTCTTAAAGATGTAAACTTACTTCTCTGTACCTCCTCTATTTTGTTGCATTTACTTCTATCTTATCTCAAGTTAGATGTGTTCTGTCCCTAAAATTCTGAAATTATCTTTTTTTTCTTTATGAAACAAGTACATTGGAGCTCTGTCCCAGGCTTTATTCTTGTCACTTCAGATTTTGTTCCAGACACTGTTGGGTGCAGACCTTACTGTGCTGTATAAATTATAGTATGTAAGACAATAAGTGAGTATCAGAAATTAAAACTTTACAAATCTGGGGTTCGTTAATCTGTCTGTGAATTTAGACACACAGAATATAGTAGAAAAACTAGAAAGTATATCAAAACAGATATTCTAAAACCCAGGGACATCAGTCATAGGGACATTCTTAGTCAGAATTTGTTAATTGTTTTGTTTTTTGAAATAGGGTCTCTATATAGCTCAGGCTGGCCTTTAAACTCACTGTGTAGTTCAGGCTGGCTTCAAACTTGTGAAGATCTGCCTGCCTCAGCCTCCTGAATGCTGGGACTACAGTTGTGTGTCACCACATGGAGCAGAGCCCATTTACTTTTATATATGAGCTATTTCTTGAATTTTTGGTGTGCTAGGAAGGGTCAAAAAGGCACATTGACAGCATTTTTAAGTTATGGCCCTTGATATTACAGTAAAGGAATAGGAAAATGGAAAGATTGAATAACTTGGAAAAATATAGATATTCCTCAATTTATGGTGGGACTATGTGTCAATAAGCCCATCATAACTGCAAAATATTGTAAGTGAAGAACACACTGAGTAGCCAAGTGTGGTGGTGCATGCTTATAATCCGAGCACTCAGGAGTAGGAGTATCACTGTGAATCCGAGGCCAGCCTGGGCTACAAAGTGAGTTTAGGGCCAGCCTGAACTGTGTAGTGAGACCCTGTCTGAAAAAGACCAAAAATAAATAGAGAAGAGAAGAGAAAAACAAAGAATGCACTTAGTACAACTAAACTAACATAGCTTGGCTTAGCTTACCTTAAATGTTCCTAGGACAACACCTGTAGTTAGGCTAAATCACCTAACACAAAGCTTATTTTATAATACTGTTGAATATCTTATATAATTGAATACTTAAAAAACTCAGGCAGTTCAGTACACTGTATAGTGGTTGTTGAGCCTCGTGATCTTGTGCTACTGCCGTGAGAAAAAATCAGTATCTTGGATTGGTAGACCGGGAAAGAGCTCACTTTGTAGCCCAGGCTGGTCTCGAACTCACAACGATCCTCCTGCCTCAGCCTCCCAAGTGCTGGGATTACAGGCATGTGCTACCACACCCGGCTTCAAAATTTGAAGTATGGTTCCCCTGAATGTAACTTTTGCATCATTGTAAAGTGAAAAAAAAAATCAAGTTAAACTTAATAAGTCAGGGACCATCTGTAGAGTAGTCTGGGATGTAATTTTGGGGGGAGAATGCCTTATATATTTCAGTTGTCTGTTGGAGGAGTTGCTCTATACTGTTATAGTATGATTGCAAGATATTGTGACAGCTGGGAGGACACTGTTCTTAAAGTTTTTGGTCTTAGAATCCCTTAATATTTACACAGATGATTGAGAATCTGTAAATGTCCAGTACAGGTGCAGTTTTTTTTTCCTGAATAGTTTCAGTTGGCAGTTGGTTGAATCCATACGTGTGGAACCCATCGGATATGAATGGCTGCAATTTAGTAAGAAGAGTGGCAGTTTTGTATTTTTGCAAGTCTCATGTGTTTAACTTAACAGAAAGCAGCTCAATTTTCATAATAGTTTTTTTTTTTTTTTTTTTTTTTTTTGGTACCAGGGATCAAACTTTGCCACTGAGCTAAATCCCTGGCCCCCGTATCAGTTTCTTCATTCCATCTGTTGCAGTTTGTTGTTTTGGTTGAACTTTGTGAAGAAAACCCAGCCTTAAACAGGTATATGATTAGAAAAGGAAAGAACATTATCATTGCCTTTTTAGATAATTGTGAATTGTGTTAGATACTAAATTTGACAAGTACATGATATACCAGATTTAGTAAGCAGTACAGTAACTTTGCCTCCTTCTCTCTCTTCCCCTTCCTTATTTATTTGTTTGTTTGTTTATTTTGGTACTAGGAATCCAACCCAAGGCTCCATACCTCTGAGCTACATTCTCAGCCTTTAGAATTTTTATTTTGAGACAGTCTTGCTAAGTTGCTTAAACTCGTCATTCTCCTATCTCAGACCTCCTTTGGTACTGGGATTGCAGACATGTATCCCCATGCTGGTTTAAATAATAGTTGCTTAAAGGTTAGTTGCATATTGAAATCCAAAATCAGTAGTGAAATTTTTATTTCTTAATTTTTTCATTAAAGTCCTTATGTTTATTTCATGTTTTGCATGTATCTTTTACCCATTTATGGTTTTGTAATATACATTGGCCATTTGGAAAATACTGGTGTGTTGATGTACACATATTTTCCAAATGTTAACGCATTTCATTATGCAGTTACAAGCAGAAATAAAAAAATTGTTTACAGCTTCATTACAGATACATTTTTGTTGTTTTGGTTGAACTTTGTGAAGAAAATCCAGCCTTAAACAGGTATATGGTTTTTTTTATTTATTTTATTTTTTGCAGTGCTTCAGATTGAACTTAGGCAAGCACTCTACCACTAAGGTTCACCTTCATCCCTCACTTTCTTATTTTTAATTTTTATTAGTTTTTATTTAATTTTTAAATTTAATTAAAAATACTCCCAAGAGCTAGTAGCATTTGAAAAATCTGGGAGTTTACAATTATGTTCCATATAGCACTAGTAGGATTGCCTTTGTTCTTGGTAAGGTACTAGTATTGGCAACTGTTGATTTTGCACTGTCATTGTAAACTATTGATATAATATTTTTTTTCTTTGAATACTGGGGTTGGCCTTGTGTGTGACAGGTAAGCTCTCTATGACTTAGCTACATCTCTATTTTTATTTTGAGACAGGGTCTTGCTGGTGTGTCTAGGCTGGCCTTAAACATGAGATTTTCATGCATTGGGCTCTCAAGTAACTGGGATTCCAGGTGTGAGCCACTGTATCAGACTGATTTTTTTAGTTGTGTTCTTTGGTTTACATGTAACCTAGAGTCTCTGAGATACTGGTTATTATTTTAACATTGCTTTCTGTTTCCTTTAGTTGAAATTTGATTTTATTGTGCTTCGTGTGTTTGTTATGCTTTTACTTTTTCTTCAAATGTGAGATTTTTCATGGTAGTCAAAGTTCCGTGTTATGCATGGCTTGTACTAGTCATTCAGGTGCACTTTTGTGGCTCATACAGTACTTGTTCTTGTTTGGGAATTTCTTAGAAGAAAGAAGAAAGGGAGAGAAGTATTTAACTAATGTGTTTCTTCTTTAGGGTATGTGGATAGCTTGACTTTTTTTTTTTAAGACGGGGGTCTCACTTTGCAGTTAGACCAGCCTTGTACTCACCATCTGGCCTTAAGCTGGCCTCAAATTTGCGACATTCCTCCTGCCTGAGCCTTCCAAGTGCTGGAATTGCAGGCATGTGCCCCAGCTGGATAGATTGATTTCTTAGTACAGGTGTTTTCTGTCCTTCAGGAGATACGCTTGCTATTTTTGCAGTCAGACTGTCTATCAGATCTTCCACAATTTAGAAAACTGTACTAGGTCTTTAATCGTACAGTGTTCTATTATGGTTTTATTATCTGGTTGATTGACTGCTGATGACTGTGAGGGCAAATCTGTGGCATGGGTGCCACAGAGAGCACACAGAGCTGTCTGTGGTGACATCATGAGTTGTATGTGGTTTTTGTTTTGGTTTGGTTTTTTGAGACAGGGTTTCACTCTGCAATTCAGGCTGGCCTTGAACTCACTTTGTAACCCAAGCTGGACTGGTACTTGCAGCATTCCTCCTGCCTCAGCCTCCTGAGTGCTGGGATTACAGGCATGGGCCACCACACCCAGCCCAAGGTTTCTTTTATTTTTTGTTTATGTATTTGTTTTTTTGGGGGGGTTCTAAACTAAAACCTCATTATTCAGGTTTAATTGCAGGTTTAATTTAAGGAGATCATAAAGATCAGGATGACCTTTAACAAAGGAGAGTAAGAAAAGTTGGAAAGGACTCTAGCTTGATCCACTGGGCAGGGGTGGGGGGTCCTCTCTGATGAAGGGGATCAGACTGGCCCACCTGCAGAGGAAGCAGGGCAGGTTTTAAGGATTAACCGATGGGCTGATATCCAGTTGGTCATTGTCTTAATCCTGGTTTCATAGCTCTGGAATCCTCATGGCTTTAGGGGCAGTTCCATTCCCATGAAATGAGTGTGTTTGTGGTGGTTTCAGTCGTGTTGAGCTCTGCTTTTGCTGGATCTAGGTGATTACAAGTTTAGGACAACTTGGCGACTTGCAGGCATGATTTGTTTGTCAATTTGCTGCTGTAAACCTCTTATCTTCTTGTTCTCAGTCTTGAAGGGGGATGAAATGAAATTCAGGACTAATCAGTAATCAACCTTGTTTTACCAGTTTTTAGACTGACACTCCCTAAATGATAAAAATATGTTTATGTAAAGCTGAGAAGGGATTAGACCTAAAGATTTACAGTAACAAAGGATACAAAGTACAAGTCAGGCTTTGTTATAGTTTTAGTTATCTGTTGGGTGTTTATTTGTAGGCCCAAGTGAAGATTCATGGTTTTTTAGCAAAAACTACCTTTACCTGAGTGCCTTAAGGAAAAACACAAATCAAGCTTTTGGCCTAGAATTCTGCTTGTCTAGCATCACAGTTAGTGGTCTCTGCCATGACTCTTGTCAGATACCAACCGGAGGAATTCAGTGCATTTCCATCGTGACTAAACTGTTGGCCACACTTCGTGGCTGTAACGCTTTTTTAAATTTTTTCCGGCACTTGAGGTGGAACCCAGGCCTGACACATCGAAGGCAACTGTACCATTGAGCTCCCTACCTTGCCACCCAGTGGCTACAATTTTTCTGTTTGAGGTGCTACGACAAAAGTAGCACAGTTGGTTTTTTTGTTGTTGTTGCTTTTTAAATTTTGAGACAGGGTCTTGCACAGTTGCTAAATCACCTGGGCTAAGCACAAATTTGGGATCCTCTTTCTTTAGTCTCTCAGAGTGTTGGTATTACAGGTATGTGCCAGCATGCCTACCTTGAAGATCCATTCTTGACAGGTCTACTGGTGCACACACCTATCATCCCAGCACTTGGGAGGCTGAGGCAGGAGGATCACTGTGAGTTCGAGGCCAGCCTGGGCTACATTGTGAGTTTTAAGACCAGAGACTCTCTCAATAAGAAAAAGAAAAAAGAAAAAAAAAATACAAAAAAACCAAAGCAACCGAAGATACATTCTTAATGTATAATTTAGGAACCTCAAGACAGAATTTTTTTTCATTCTTTAAGTTGAGAACTTAAACTTTTGTACTTAAAGGAAGCACTCACTATATGATTTTTCTTTGGCGTATCTGAATTGCCAGCATCACTTGCCCTTTGGGGCCATTATTAAGTAAAATAAGGGTTACTTGAACTCAAGCATTGCAATACCTGTGTAATTGATGTGTTAACCTAAACGGCTATTAAGTGACTAATAGGTAAGCAGTGTATTCAGCTTGGGATATGCTGGGTAAAGGACCGGTGCAGCACAGTTAGAAATTTATGAATTGTTTTTGGAGTTTTCTATTTAACATTTTTCAGACCGTGGTAGACCACAACTGAAACTGTAGAATGTGAAACCCTAGATAAAGGAAATTACTACATTGCATTTTATCATCCTCCCCTCCCTTAGTCCACCTGGTATTCCCAAATTACTTCCTGTTCTTATCTGTAGTTTACCCTTTCTAGATTTTCACCACTGTTCCAGAAGTTGAAATTTTTTTTCCTTTCAAATTTTAGTTTTGGAGATAATGATAGACCTACAGAAAAGTTGGAACCATTTTTGTTGCTGAACCATGATGTCTTTGAAATACTTCCATCATTATGTCCCATAAACAAGAATGTTCTCCTACATGATGACATCATAATCCTAAGACTCAGAAAATAATAAATACTAACCTAAACCTCATTAGTTGCTCTCATTCATTATTCCATTTGGTTGTCCCTTTTTTTTTTTTTTTTTTTTCTGGTATTGGACATGAAACCCAGGGCCATTATGCTGCATACTCAACACTTTTTAATTTTGAGGTAGGTCTTGGTTAAGTTGCTAGGCCGGACTTGAATTTGTAGTCTTTCTGCCTCAGCCTTCCTTTATTCTTTAATCTGGAACAGTTTTGTTTTTACATTCTGGATGTTGACATTTTGAAAATTATAAGTCTATTTAGTAGAATTTGATATTTTTCGTGGTTAGGACTTAGATTAGATTTTGTGATTAGATCTTTGGTAGGTTTATAGTAGATGAGATGCTGCATTCTTACTGTATTTTAGCAAGGGACTGGCAATTTCCATTTGTTCTGTTACTGATACTGTCTTTGATAACAAGTTGTGACTGCCAGATTTTTCCTTTACTCCAGATATTTCACCATTTGTAATAGATATTTCATGGGTTAGGTAATTTGAAACTATGTAAGTCTTTTGTTCCTCATCAGATTAGGTTTGTATTTACATGTACATAGATACATAGTTTCCTATTCATAAAATTATAATCCACTATCATGTGTGTATTTATATTTGTATGTATGGATTTGGACAATGGGTATTGATATGTAGCCCTCAAACTTGCAGCACTCCCCGTGTCAGCCTTAGTGCTGTGAGCCACCACACCAGCCATTATCATTTAGTTTGATGCTCAAATTGTTACTGATTCGGCCAGTGAAAGCTCCTTCCAGATGGCTTATTTTCTTTTTGACATTTTTTTTTTTTTTTTTTTTTTTTTTTTTTTGTTTTTGCAGCACCAGGGATTGAACTCACAGCCTTGCGCCTGCCAGACAGGCACTTAAGCTGCTGAGCCAAACTCCCGGCCCTGGTTTTTTGAAGCAGGGTCGCACTATGTAGCTCAGGCCGGCCTTGCGCTCGCGTTGTAGCCCAGGCCGGCCTCGAACTCACAACGCTCCGCCTACCTCAGCCTCCCAAGTGCTGGGATTAAAGGCGTGCGCCACCACGCCCGGCTTTTTTTGACATTTTTTAAAGTACTTAACATGATTTTTAGCACAATAAAATATTCTAAACTTACCTTTTATTCTTTAGTTATTTTTAGTGGAAAATGGTACTTAGGAGCTGAGGTCCAAGAACTTGTGTTTATTGCTTCGGGGGTGTTGCTGCCTCAGACTCTCTTGGTGTATAGAGCTAGGGAATATTTTTATGTATGCAAACATAGTTACATTTATATTTATTTGTATGTCTGTGAGAAAATGATTTCAGAATATCCCCACTTGTAATGTAGCACTGTAGGATTCATTCTAGGAAGCTTTTTCTTTCCATACTTGTAACTTGGCTCAGAGTGAAAACTAGTTTTTTCTTTCCCCTTCCGTGTGTGTGTGTGTGTGTGTGTGTGTGTAAGCAAACATTTGTTCAGTCATTTTGATCTACGAGTCCCTGTAGTACAATAAATAAGTGATTCTAAGGGAATAAAAGTCTAAAGTACTTTTTTTTTTTTTGTCGGTACCAGGGATCAAATTCACAACCTTGCGCATGCTAGGCAGTCGCTTAAGCCACTGAACCAAACCGGCCCTATTTTTTTCGAGGCAGGGTCGCACTATGTAGCTCAGGCTGGTCTCATGTTGCAGCCCAAGCCGGCCTCGAACTCACAACGCATCTCCTACCTCAGCCTTGGGAGTGCTGGGATTAAAGGCGTGTGCCACCACGCCCAACTTTCTAAAGTACATTTTTAAAAAGCTTTAATTTTATAATAAAGTGCATTTAAGTGAAATAGTTCATTCCCCTGTAACTCTGATTACTCTGTGAAAGGTGGATTTCAGTGGCTTGTGTGTGTGCCTGCACATGTTTGCAGTGCTCCTTAAATTTGCTAGGCAAGTGCTCTCCAACTGAGCTATGTCCTCAGCCTGAATCTGGTAGTTTTATTGTCTACCTTGAGCAAACTCCTTGAGGAGATAAGGTGTAAGGTGCAGTGATTTTGGTGCAGCTCTTTTTTTGTGTTGAAACTCTGTTGTTTGTATCATCTCAGACTTTGGAGCATGCATTTATATTCCTGATAGTAGTGTCCTTGGAATTTCAAACTGTAGGTCCATTTTATACTCTCTGAGGTGGGGATGGGGACAAAGAGACAATATATTAGAAGTAGTACAAGAAATCTATAACCTAACAGTGAATCTCATTCTTGCCAAGACTGTTTGCAGAATAAACTGGTTTAACTTTCCAACCCCTGGAGATTTTGGAAGTGATTTAAGAGACATAGTGAGAGATGCCTTTGTGACTAGATGTACTCTCAGTCTTGTAGGGAAAGATAAAGATCCTGGCAGCATTAAATGGATCTTTTGGGTAACCCGTTAATCTTTGTGGACTTCAAATACAGAATGGCGACTGTATATATTAGATGCTGTTTGACTTGGTCATGGATACCTGATATAGCAAGCTAGTGTCTTATCTGCTCTTTTCTTTTTTTAAGCATTTCTAATTGTATTGAAATCAATACAGTTTTATCAGTTCTATCCTGTGTCTATACAGTGAAATAAGAGTAGGATAGGAAGGCTAGAAAAGGGAAAAGCAGTGATGTGCTTTTGATAGGCAAAGCCCTAAAACAATTACCAAAAGTTTTTTCTGATCATCATAATAATTTGCTATGATTCAAGTACTGTACAGAATTATGTAACAGAAAATGAAAATTCTCCATAATGACCTCTCCCAGGAAACTACTGTGTGTTTAGTTAAAAATGGTAGATGACAGCCGGGGTTGGTGGTGCACGTCTTTAATTCCAGCACTCAGGAGGCTCAGACAGAAGGGAGGCTGAGACAGGAGGATCCTTGTGAGTTCAAGACCAGCCTAAGCTACAAAGTGAGTTCGAGGCCAGCCTGAACTGCATAATGAGACCCTGTCTCAAAAAACAGGGTGGGGGATTTAGCTCAGTGATGTAATTTCCTGCATGGCAGGCATTAGATTGTTGAGTTCAATCCCGGGTACCAAAATACAAACAAACAAACAAAAAAACAAAGGTAGATGGTATCAGGTTCCCTTTGAAGAATGCTATCAATTTTCATTTTACCAGTAGTATATAAAAGTACTTCTTTGTGTACATTTTATGGCAGAATGTATGTTAGTTGTCTTTGCTAGTCTGTATTTGTTAATGAAATGCATGAGACTGAGTACTTATAAAGAAAAGAGGTTGATTTAACCTACAGTTTTGGAGGCTGAAAGACCAAATAGCATAGTTGTGATTCTGGTATGGGCCCCTTGACTGCATTAACCTTATGGCTGATGGCCCTACAGTGGCAGGTGCGTGTGCAAGAGAGAGACCTCATGGCAAGACAGGAAGCCAGGGAGAGACTGGAGTCACACAGTCCCTTTGGAAGACATGCTCCCAGTTGACATGAGTCCCTCTCATTGGGCTTACCTCTTACTCTTTTTGTCATGCTGGGCCTCATACATGCTGGGGACGTGCTCTACCACTGACCCACATCTTCAGCCCTAGGCACCACCTTTTAAAGTTTTTTTACACTACCACCTTGAGGACCACATTTCAGCCCATAAACACTTAAGGTACAAATCACAGCACTGTCTTACAATACCTGTGCAATCTGAGTAATACGGGATAGTGTTGAGAACGCACACTTTGAAGGCAGAATGCTTCTATTTAGATGCACTATTTAGAAATACTGTAATGACATCGACAAGTTAAATATAAGAATTCTTTCAGGTATACTGTGTGTTTGGATGCTGTATTTGTTCTACATGGTTTTTATTGGTTGTTGCTTATCCTTAGTCATTGCTTATGATGTTAGCTGTACAGAAGTTTAAATTGTAATGAAATCGAATTTGTAGTGCTTTTGCTTTTGCTTTGAGATAGGTTCTCACTAAGTTGCACTTTTCATAGCTTTTTCTAAGGTTTTTAAAAATATTTTTGTATAAGGAAATAAGTCACATAGCTTTACTTTCACTAAATTTCTAACCACTTGTAACACCATTTGTTAACTAGGTACTGTTCTATTTACTTCTTATTTTCGTAAGTATCAGGGAGGCTAAATCCTCTTTCCATTCTGTTTTGAGACAAAGTCTTACTGAGTTGCCTGGGCTAGCCTTCAACTTGTGATCTTCCTGCCCCAACCTCAAGAGTAGCTGGGATTGCAGGAATGCATCAGCATAACCAGACCATCAGTGACATTTATGACTTTCTACTTGTTATATCCATGTTTCTCCTTGGTATGCAAATGTTAGGGTTTAGATATAAAGTGTCCCCCAAAAGTCTTATATGTTTAGAAGGTAATTGGCTCATGGAGGTGCATTGTTCATCAGTGGATTTATCCATTGATGAATTCAGTTGTGTAATGTGCTGTTAGGAGGTGTACAGCCAGGATGGAGGTGAGTCAGCAAGGGGGCGTTACCTGGAGGGTTATTTCCTTGTATTGGGCTCCTCCTTTTGCTCTCTGCTTCCTGGCTGCTGTGGTCAATCATCCCCCTTCACCGTGCCCCTCTGCCACGGTGTTTCTGGCTTGGAACCAACCATTTATGGACCGAATCATCTGAGACATGAGCCAAAATGAATCTCTCCTCCTTTAAGTTGCAGGTGTTGGTTATACAGTATTGTCCCAGTGACAGAAAAGTGACCAGGAGGGCATATTTTTTGATCTTTTCAGTGAACTTATATTTTTGGTTTAGTTGATTTCCTAAACAGATTCTGGAAGATAACTGCTAGTGTGGGTCTCTTTCATCAGTTGTACTCTTATGTGGCTATTTAAACAGAGGGAAGAACTGATTTTTCATGTTTATTACCTATAACACTCTACAATGACTTTCGAAAGAGTTCTAGTATTTATTTGATATGCTTGTATTTTCTAGTTGTAAAGTTATAGATTCATTAGTAATGTGTTCTATTTTTGATGAATTAAAAATATATTAAATAGTATATTCTAATATTTTATACTTTAACATACATACTAACAGGTACTTTTATGAATAGTTATTTTAAACCATCTTTTTCGCTGCAGAAATCATCCCTTAATTTCCTGTTATTGCTTTATATAAATCACTGAATATTAGGATAACAGTGATTAATTTATTCTTCATTAAGGGGTTGGGGGGGCTTATGGCTGCCCACGGGCTTCCATGAAATCATGCTGCCCTTACCTTCTCTAGCATTGTCTGGCTGTGGAAGTGGAAAAGGGTAAAAGGAATTTATAAAATTGAATATTCTTTGTTTTACGAAGAAAAATTCTAGGATTGATTCTGTTAAGTATCCTTTGTTCTCTTTCCCCTTGAAGGTTATCTGAGAAGGACCTTTTGTACATTGTTGTTACTTTATGATTTTTATTTATCCTTAAGCTAATTGTAAACATTTCTCTTAAACTGCTTTTTACTATAATGCAGTCATGATTATATGTGTATCATACATGCATATCATTAATTTTGATCTTTAATTACAGTAGTAAATGTTCCTTTGTAATTTACACACATAATAAATGTTTCACAAGGGATTTTTGTCATTATATCATTTATGGTTTTTTAAAAATTTACATATTTGTAAATTGTGCATTGTAGAGTTGGGTGTGGTGGTATAAGTCTCTAATTTCAGCACTGGGGAGGCTGAGGCAGGAGGATCACTGCAAGTTTGAAGCCAGCTTGGGCTACACACTGAATTCAAGGCCAGCCTGAGCTACATAGTGAGACCTTGTCTCAAAAAAAAAAACAAAAATTACTTTCCATATTTTAGGATGGATAATAACTCATACGTATTTACCATATTTTACTTATGTGTTCATCTGTAGTTGGATGTTTGGGCTGATTTTATGTTTCAGATAATTGTGAATAGTGCTGCTATGAACATGTGTGTATAAAATACCCCTTTGAGACATCGCCTTCAGTACTTTTGGGTATATACCCAGAAGTGAGATTGCTATATTTTATAGTAATGCTCCATTTCATTTTTTGAGGAACTGAGATATTATTTTCTGCAGTAGCTATACCATTCAACATTTTCACCAACTGTGGATATTTGATTAATCTACATTCTCAACAACACTTATGTTTCCTGTTTCTTGGAGAGTAGCCATTCTGTTGGGTGTAAGATGGTATCTGAGGATGGTTTTGATTTGCATTGCCCTAATGATGTTGAGTGTCTTTTCACGTGCCTGTTGGTTATTTTGAGTATCTTCTTTGTAAAAATTTCTATTCAGAGCTTTTGTCCAGTTTTAAATCAGATTGGTTTTATAACTGTAAAATGCTCAGCCATTCAATTTAAAACCTAGCAGAATATAAGACTATATTGTCTTTGAATTGTTCTTAAATATTTTGGTTATTTGACTTTTTCTTTTTTAAATAAAAAGCAAGAATTTTAGTAGTATTTGCTTTTCCCCCACTTTATAAATATTTCGTTTTGGCCGTCTCTTTGGAATTAAACTTTTTATTTTGAGATTCATGTACAGTTTCAAGAACCACAGATCTAGTGTGCCTTTTATCCAGTTCCTCCAGAGGGTAATATGTTGCAGAATTATGGTATTTGATAATCATGATACAAAATAAGTTCCATCATTACAAGGATCCCTGTTTTTTTTTATTACTGTCAGACTTATCACCCTTCCTTAAGCCCTTCTCCCTCCATTTGTCTTTTCAAAAATGTTACATAAATGGAATCTTGTAAGAGTACTATATGTAACTTTCAGATTTTGCTTTTTTCCTGTGGAGAGTCATCAGAGTTGTTTATAGTTATGACTTGTTCATGTTTGTTGCTGAGTAGTGTTGCACGAAATTGAGGCACTACCAGTTTAACCATTTTACATTGACATAGGCTGTTTTGTTTTGTTTTGTTTTGTTTTTTGAGATAGGGTCTTCCTATGTTGTGCAGGCTGGCCTTGAACTTGCTTATGTAGCTCAGGCTGGCCTTGATCATCCTGCTGGAATTACAGGTGTGTGCCACCACATACAACCTAGGTTTTTTGGTTATTGTTGTTTGTTTTTTTGGTCTAGGATCCACTATTCTCTTCCACCTCTCTACTTAGGCAGTTAGTTTGCTGGGCCAAGCTTTTTTTTTTTGAGATAGAGTCTTGCTGTGTATTTCAGGCTGGCCTTGAATTCACTATTGAGCCCAGACTGACTTCAAACTTGTGGTGATCCTTCTGCCTCAGTCTCCCGAGTGCTAGGATTACAGGTGTGCACTACCATTCCTGGTCTTGTGCCAACTTTCTAGGAGGAAATAAAAACTATACATGGATATGTGTGTGTATGTGTATGTACTATATATATGTACACACACATACATACATATATACATGTATATACATATATATACACACACACACATATATATATATTTGAGATCTTTTCAAATAACACATCAAGGACAGTCTTTGTTGTTTTCCTTTATTCTTTTTTTTTTTTTTTTATTGGTGGCACCAGGGATCAAACTCACAGCCTCATGCCTGCCAGACAGGCACTTAAGCTGCTGGGATTAAAGGCATGCGCCACCACGCCTGGCTCCTTTATTCTTTGTTACATGTTAATTTAAAATAGAACTCCATATATTCAGTTTGAATGTTTTTGGGGGAAGGAGGATTAAATATTTTTAATAGTTTTCCTTTAAAATAAGATTTCACGTGACTCTTAATAGGATGTGAATACACAGTTAATAGAAATAAACAAAGCCAAGGGAAGCAGTGAAGAAATACATACTTTCAAATAATGTAGCATGGTTGCTCTTAGAGAAAATCAGATTTAGCTAAACTTCTGTAGAGACAAAATTATTACCCTAAATAAATATATCACAGATTTTCCAAAGAAGGGAAAATTTTTCTTTGCATTGAATTCTAAACAATTTCTAAAATGTGACTTCCCTTACTTAAGAGCTGTTAAGTAATGAATGGGCAGTGTTACTGTCTTTGTTACTTCTCTCTCATCGCTGAGATAAAATCCCTCGCACCCAAAATGAAAGGGAAAAGGTTTATGTAGCTCCCATTTTGTAGAAGTTTCAGTCCATAACCAGCTGGCTCCAAGGCAGTGGCACAGCTGACAGGCATTGCAGAGGAGAAACAGTTCATGGCAGGCAGAACATAGCAAAGCAAGCAAGCGATGAGACAAACCTCTTTCTGTCCCTTATATTGTATCCAGGTTATAGGAATTAGGGCAGTGGACTGATTCTGTAATCATCTACCCTAATCCTAGCAGTGCGTAGTCACACACTGTACGTTCAGTCACTTCTGAAACAGCCCCACCTATGACTGCATGAGGCTTTGGGGTGACATCTAGACACAAGCCATAACTGTTATTGACAACGATTTTACAGTATGTATTGTTTATCTCTCAAGACTTCATAATGTATTTTTGTGGGGTTTTTTTGGAGGGGTAAAATAAAAATTCAGGGAGGAGTGTATTATGTATAAAGGTCGTCTTCTGTATTTCTTTTTTCTTTTCTTTTTCTTTCTCTCTCTCTCTTTTTTTTTTTTTTTTTAGACAGGATGTCCCTATGCAGTTCAGGCTGGCCTTGAGCTCACTTTGTAGCTCAGGCTGGTCTTGAACTTGCAATAATCCTCCTGTCTGAGTCTCCTGAGTGCTGAGATTACAGGCATGCTCCACCACTCCCGGCTTAATCTTATGTATTTGACAAGTGCAGATTTTTGACTTTTTGTACTTTTATTGTTTTCACTTTTCGAAGTTAAAGTAGACAAGAATGAATGCAGTATTTCTTGTACTCTTAAATATCAGCATTCATAGTTGGGCTCTTGCTAGCTGGATAGTAGACAGTTTCAGAATGATATACTAGAATTCTGCTTTGCTAATTGATGCTCTGGAAATCAGTTGAAGAAATGGTATGTTTAATATCATATTAAGAGTTGAGAAGTCCATTCCTTTTCTGTAACACTTAATTATAATTATTATGAAACTTAGTTTTCTAAGGAGTCATGTTTCGATTGCTCCTGAGTGGATATACTTTACTGAGACCACTGAAAACACCAAAGAATGTGCTAGAGAAGTTGGATATGGTGGCACATTTCTGTAATACTGATACTGTAGGCAAGTGTGTCAGGAGGATCACAAGTACAAACCTAGGCTGGAGAATTTAGTCACTTAGTGAGACTCTGTGTCAAAAGTAAAAAGGACTTGGGAATGTAGTTTGGTATGAAGACCCTGGGTTCAACCCTCAGTTTAAGGCTGAGACAGAAGGGTTGCCACAAGTTTAGGGCCAGCATGAACTGCCTAGTGAGACCTTTTCTCAAAAAAAAAAAAAAAAAAAAAAAATCTAGAGATGATTTTGGTTTAGAAAATTTTCTTTTTCCTTTTTCATAGTATTAGAGATTGAATCTAGGGGTCTCTCCCACTGAGCTACATCCCTATCCCTTTTTATATTTTATTTTAAACCAGGGTCTTGCTAAACTGCCCAGCCTGGCCTCGCATTTGCCTCAGCCTTCTGAGTAGCTGGGGCTGGAGGCATGCGTTGTCATGCTCTGCTAATGTAGATTTTCAAGTCATGTTACTCATCCCATGTTGGTGCTAAAATGAAAAACAAAACACAAAAAAAACCCACTGCAATCCTCAATCACAGTCCCAGGAGATACCTAACTTTGAGCAGGATAGATAGTGTTCCATTTCACTCGATTGAAATTAGCTAAAGAAAAACACGCCTCCAGGTAATTTTCTTTGTTTTTGTTTTTGGTACTGGGAATTGAACTCAGGACCTTGCACTTGCCAGGCAGGCACTTGGGCTACTGAGCTATATCCTTTGCCCAACCTCAAGGTAATTTAAAGGAGTAACTTTCAGTGAAGCGTTATATTTAAAATACGTGGTTGCATATGAGCACTGCTGACAAAGATCGTAATTCTTCAGTTAGTGTTTAGCCGTTCCTTTTTTCACAGTAAGTTAAATTCCAGGACTAGTTGTCTTTAAGGTATTTTTATTTCGAAGTAATTTCTTTCTTTTTTTTTTGAAGACAGTGTCTTGCTATATAGTCCATTTTGACTTTGAACTCACTGTGTAGCCCAGGCTGGCCTGCCTCAGCTTCCTGAGTGCTGGGATCATTCCTGAGTGCTGGGATCACAGGTGCAGGCCCCCCACACCTGACTCAGTAATTTTGTATTTATAAAACAATTTCCGAGATAGTTTAGCAAGTTCCTGTATATCAACATTTTATGTAACCAGGGGACATTTATCAAACGCAAGAAACTGTCAGGCATGGTGGTGTATGTAGTTCCAGCACACTGAGAGCCTGATGCAGAAGATCTTAAATTTCAGTTCAGTGGGGACAGTTCAGCTACTTAGTGAGACTGTGTCTCAAATAAAAATAAAAAGTGCCATGGATGTAGCTCAGTGTGAAGATCCTGGTTCCCATTTTCAGTACAGCAAAACAAAACAACACAACATATAACACTAAGAAACTGACATACTATTAATTAATCTGCAAGCTTTATTTGAATTTCACCAGTTTTTCAACTAATACCTTTTTGCTATTGTGGGATCTAATCTAAGATACCATGAGCATTTAGTTTTTGTCTCAGTCTCCTACATTTTGTGACAAAATTTCTCAAATTTTTCCTTGTTTCTCATGACCTTGACTTTTTAAGCATTCTGCTTAGATACTTTGTATAAGGCTCATAAATTTGGGTTTGTCTGGGTTTTTTTCATTATTAGACTGCTTTATGTATTCTTAGGAAGAATATTGCACAGGAATGTGTTCTTAACGTATTGAGAAGGACACATAATCTTTTTGGTTTTTCTTTTTTTTTTTTTTTTGTGGTACAAGGAACTGAACCCGGAGCATGCTACTCAAATGCTCTACCACTTAGCTGTATCTTTTGCTGAGATGCATAATATCAACATGATTTTTCACTGGTGAAGTGAACTTTAATAACCTGGTTAGGTAGTACTGTAAAGTTACTGTTTTTACCTTTTCCTAATCTACTTGTTAGAAATTTAGTCCACTGTCAGAAAGGGAATTAAGCTCTAACTTCTTGGGAAAAATATCAGTGCATATGCATAAACCACCACTTAGGTATTTGGGGAGAGCTAACTTTGACACTATATAGATACACTCTTAGAGGTTTGTGTAGTAATTTTATCATTCATCTAATAGTAATTTTATCATTTATCTAATAGTAATTTTACCATTCATCAAATTTTTTGCCATAGGATCAGTCATCTTTTAAGGAATACGTTGTGGGCATATAAAAGACAATAGGGCACAGCAGGAGAGTCTATATGTAGTTAATCCAAAACACCAGCAAAATATATGTTGTTAGCAAACAAGAGTGAATCAAATACAGTCTTTTTTTGCTTTTGTTTTGATTTTTTGAGACAGGATCTCCCTGTATAGTTCAGACTGGCCTTGTACTCACTGTGTAGCCCAGGCTGGCCTCAAACTCATGGTGGTCTTTCTGCCTCAGCCTCCCTAGTGCTGAGATGTACAGGCATTTGCCACTGTGCCCCTCATTTTATACATTAAATTTATTTGGTATATGTGATGGTCCTGGATCCTAAGTCTTGCTGTCCTATTGCATTAGAATGTGGATTTTGTCATAACAGTCACAAATCAAGTGTGTGCTGGGCTATAGCAGAATTTCCTTTTCCTTTTCCTTTTTCTTTTTCTTTTCTTTTCTTTTTTTTTGTACCAGGAATCAAACTCGTAACCTCATACTTAACAGGCAGGCATTTGTGCCACTGAGCTATATCCCTGGCATATAGTGGGATTATATGTAGAGACTAAATGACAGTGACAAGCCAGTGACAATGTGCCAGTTTTAATTTTCTTCAGAAATTTTGTTGTCAAGTGGCCCGGAGATATAGCTCAGGGGTGCAGGTGCCTGATAAGCGTAAGGTTATGAGTTTGATTCCCGGTACCCCCCCAAAAAAAAATTGTTGTCAAGTAAAAATAAAGTTGGGACCACTAGGAGGATGGTGTTTCTAAAGACTGCTCACCTGTTAATGTGTTTTTCATTCTTTTTTTGCTCTATGATGGCTTATCTTAGTATACTTTCTGTATTATTTGTTGTGTTTTTTGCATTAGAGTATAAGCTGCACAAGGGCAAGAATTTTGGTTTTTTTTTCTTTACCTCTTTTAAACAGTATGTGGCACATAAGTGCTTAATGAATAAGTGAATAAAAAAGAACATACTAAGACTTTCATTTGTGGCTGAGTATATAACTTAGTGATAGAGTGCTAGCCTACTAAGTACCATGAGGTGTCCTGAGTTTAGTTTTCAGTGCTGGCGAGGAGGGGTGTGGTTTCTGTTGAAAGAAATGTCTGTCATGAAATACTGATGGTATATTTTGGAAGAGTGATACCCTATAAAGGAGGAGTCTAGGGTTAAAGCCACTGTTGCTTAGGTGTAAGGGATCAGTGCTGCTACAGTTTGTCTCTTCTGAAACTTTACCATAGTCATACAAGTCATACTACTCTACCTGTAGGCTATTTGTACTAGGACTTATTATGATTTTTTGAAAAAAATTTATAGATGGTAGGAAGATTAATTTCAGTAATTTCCTGAGTTGTTTTTGACAGTGCTACTTTACTCAATCCAGTTAAGTGATTTTTTTTCTTTTTAGTTTCTGGTTTAAACCAGAAGTTGTAAGGATGAAACTTATAGATGTTAAGATATGGATTAGATGGAAATACTCTTTGGTTGTCATTTTGTTGATATACAAATAGAGATTGTAAAGCACTTACTTGCTGTTCTTTTGTGACTATGCAGGAAATTAGATCCAATTCCTACTTCCCTAGAAGTTAAGACATCTGCATTATTTTATAAAAGTGTGAAATTGTTTGATTTCAGAACCCCCATCTTCATCCCCCTTTCCCCCTTTAAAACTGTAACAGTTGGAGAACTCTTGAGCTGTCAATTTGGCTTGGTCTGCTAACTGGCAGTTTGCTAATAATGTGTGGAAAGAAAGCCTTTCTTGGATAAAGACAGTATATTAAAGGCATAGATAATTTTCCCTTCAGATCCATATTTTTCTGGAGATTAGTACATTTTGAAAATTATCTGTCAGGGAGGGAGGAGAAGAAAAGAGAAGCCAAGCTGCAACCCTTGTCCCAGGTTGTATATTGTGTTTGAACATGTAGGAATTTGTGGAAGTTAGTCTTTGAGTCTTTTCGTTGACTCTTGGGAAAATCCATTGGAAAAATCTGTGTTCTACTTCAGATTAGAATGCTGTGTTAGTGAAAAAGCTCATTGTTGACTCTCAGCCTTAAATCTTGGTCAGTCCAGCGTTGGTTACAGATGGACCTAGATACACCAAATTTGAGGATTCTGTTTAATAGAAACAATAAACAGTTTAATTTGATTTTCTGTTAGTCCTGCTAATACTGCTTCATATCATGTTTGTTTTTTGTGTTAACTTGCACTTGGAGACACATAGGACACTTGGGTTGGTGAGGATATTACATATGTGATTATTCGAGATTGGCATTTCACAAAACACAAAACTAAAATTCAACCTGAAACACTTCATCAGGAGTATCACTGATGAGAAAATGACTTTGTCAGAGACATACATCCTGAAGAAAATGTTTTTTAAAAAATTATTTTTCAGATTAACTTAGGGCTGAGATACATAGACCTCACAAAGCCACAAAGAAGTTGTGTGCAACTTTACTTTTTACATTACTGGGGACTGAACCCATGGCCTTGTTTGTGCATTCTAGGCAAACATTCTACTATGAACTACATGGTCAACCTTTAGGAAAACTTTAATATAAAAACTTTAAACCCACATCATATTTTCTTTTGAAAGATTCTAACCATATTTCCTAAAGAAAATCATGCTACCAAGTGTGGGGAAAAAAAGAATATTTAAAAATTTTTTATGTCTACAAAGCATGTACTGAAGAGAAACATTGAGTTTTTTAGCTTTTGACATTATTTTTCAGTTGCTCTTATCTGTTTCTTGAAAAAGAAATAATTCTGAACATGTGTGGCAATTAAGAATATAGGTGAATATTTTTTATTTGAAAAAAATTTCTCATGTATCAGGTAATTTTGACTGTTCAGCAGGAGATTACTTCAAATCAGTAAATTGTTAGAATTCAGTGGCAGCTGTGACAGAAAGAGTTTGTATTTGATGTGTTATGTATTTAGAATGTGGCTATTGTTAAGTATTAAGAATGGTTTCCCTGACCACCTGTTCATTGCATAATTGAATCCTTGACTAGTTCAAGATCAGAAACTGAAGGTCATGGGGGATGGCTTTTTGTGGGTGGTGCTAGTGATGGTGGTGGTGTTTTGTAAAAAAATGCTCATATAGTATTTTTTAAGGTGGTTTAACCATGCTGCTTTGTATTTATCATAGTAGTACTGTGAGATGCTTAGGATGTATGTTGGGGTTTCTTTGAAAAGTAGTCCTCAGTGATATTTGAAATGTCCCTGTTGCGGCTATTTGAATAATTATTCTCAGTTTTAGTGCCTGTCCCATAAACTCGCAGAGATGTTATAGTTATTACTCCTTTAGGCTTAAAAAAGTTCTTTCTAGCTTTTGAATACATTGATTTTAAGCAATTGGAGTAGTAAACTTTTATTTGGATGTTCATGGGCAATAAATATTGCAGTGTTTATGAAGAAATGTAGTTTACTATTTGGAAGCTTCTTAATCTTTGAATGGTCATAAGTCAAAAAGACTTGCTTTTTCAGAAGATCTTGAAATATCTGAGACTCAGAATAAACTTGAATGAACTATTCATTTGTGCCTTAGAGGCAAAAAAAAAAAGTCATCTTTATGTCTTGTAGGAAAAAATCTGATAGGAATCTAAAAATAAATTGTTCTATAGTAGTATGTTTTCAAAATAGAAATTTGCTGTTTTTCTGAATATTTAAAAGTTCTGGGTACCCATTGTAAAAACGATAGTGTATAGTATTAAATTATAAACAGTGAAAGTAAAAACAAATGCATGAAAGTGTTTTTAAATCCAATCCTACCCAACAAAGTTAATGTTTAAGACTTTCAGAACATCCTGCTGGATTCTCCTTAGTGAATATAATTGATGTAAATGTTTTCATATTCAATGTGCCATTTATAGTTACCCTTTTTAACTCAATATTTGTTAGAAGTATCATTTATTTATTTATTTATTTATTTTTGTGGCACTGGGGATCGGACTTACAACCTTACACCTGCCAGGCGCTTAAGCCACTGACCCAAATTCCCAGCCCTGGTTTTTGTGACAGGGTCGCACTATGTAGCTCAGGCCGTCCTTGTGCTCACATTGTAGCCCAAACTGGCCTCAAACTCACAACACTCCTCCTACCTCAGCCTCTCCCAAGTGCTGGGATTAAAGGCGTGCGCCACCACGCCAGGCTTAGAAGTATCATTTAAGTGTATCTTACATTTAAATCTTTTGGTTGCTTAATAATATCCAATTATTTGGATGAATCAGAAACTATTTGACTATGGGATGTGGTGGCACCAGCCTGTAATCCCAGCACTTGCCTGTAATTCCAGCACTGGAGGAGGGAGGAGGATTATCTTGGGTTTGAGGTCAGCTTGGGCTACATGGGTTTAAAACTACTGAATTACAAGGTGAAACCTTATCTCGAAGAAGAGAAGGAAAGGAAAGGAAAGGAAAGGTAAAGGAAACTATTTAACCACTGCTGCAATGTGTTAAACTCCTTTCCTTTTTTTTTTTTTTTTTGCTATTATAATTTAACACAGTGAAATTCTGATATATATGTCTAGGTGTTCTTTTTTTGAAAGGATACGTTTTTAAAAGTAGTGTTGGTATGTACAGTAATATCTCTTATACATGTCAAATTGTCATCAAGGTTATACGATTATATTTTACATCTCCAGTAAGAGTATGGTAGTTTATGTATCTATGTACACTAGCTAATGCTAAAACTGTATCATTTACAAAACCTATTTGCCAATCTGATATAGTGATAATTTGATGTTTTAAATTTTTTTGATTTAATGAAGTGAGCATTTTAAATATCCTCTAGCTGGTTTTAATTTCATTTTAAGAGTCATACCTATTGTGCTTTATTTTTCTGTAGAAGCCACCTTCTTGATTTGGAAGAAAGCTGTGTGTTGTAAATGCTTATCACCTCATAACTTGAAAAAATTTTTTTGTTTTTGTTTCTGAGGGTCTCCCTATGTAGTTCAGGCTGGCCTTGAATACATTGTGTAGCACAGGCTGGCCCTGAACTTGTGTTGATCCTCCTACCTCAGCCTCCTGAGTGCTAGGATAACAGGTGTGTACCACCACACTTGCCTAGTAGTGTTCGTCTGTCATGTTTCATGTCATATGTATTTAATATGTCAGTCTTTGATAATCTTTATACAACATGAAGTTAAGACTCATGGAATTTAATATTAAATATATTAATTATATTATTAAGAACAGAAGTTACTTTCCCCTTTCTCTTTTTTAAAACAGGGTCTTAGCTGTGTTGCCCAGGCTGACTTTGAACTTGGGATTTTCCTACCCTAGCCTTCCAGATAGCTGAGATTGTGTGTGCCACAATACCCTGTTTCAGAACAGAAGTCTTTAACTTGAGGTTGACCATAGTCTTGTAAATATTTTGAGGATAGACTTTGCTGTTCACAAATACAGATTGATCTGAGTGTGGTGGCCTGTGCCTGTAATCCCAGCACTTGGGAGGCTGAGAAAGGATTGCCATGAGTCTGCGGTCAGCCTGGGCTACATAGTGAGTTCAGGGCCAGTCTGGACTACCTAACAAGACCCCGTCTCAAAAAACAAGCAACAACAACAGAAACCAGAAATGAAGAAGAAACACAAATTGAATACAAAATTGATGTATAGATTTTCACTTTGCCTGTAATGAATTTAGTCAAGTTTATCTGATTCTGAAGTTCATTGTGTGCCCTTTTATTTCATAGTGCTTTAGTCTGCAGATAGTTTGATTCCCCGCCCCAAGGTTTCTTGGGTTGTTGGCTTGACCCTTAGTGTGGCAAAGTTAAGAGGTGGTTGGGCCTAGTGGGAGAGTATATCATTGAGAGCACTTCCCTCAGAGGGAATTGGGTAGTTTTTGTGAGACCCTGGTTAGCTCTTGCAAGAGGGCTATTACTAAAAAGCAAGTCTGTCTTTATGGTCTGTCTGGCTTTCTGGTTTACCTTGTGATTTCTGTCATACATCTCTTGCCATGTGCCATCTGTCATTAGGCTCTTACCAGAAGCAGAATTGATGATGAAATCTTAGACTTTCATCTTCCCAAACTGTCAGCTAGATAAACCTCCTCTTTATATGAGCAAAATAAACCACTTCTTTATAAAGTCCCCACCCCAGACATTTTGGCATGGCAGTGGAAAATGAACTAATAACAGAAAATTGTTTTAAGACCATACTTCACCATGATCTCAGTAGAAGATTTCACCAAGTAGTTTTAGACTTCACCTTGGTATTACCTGGAAAGCTTGAATGGATACCTGTTCCTTTTAAAATTAAGCCTGTATCTACATCAGTTCTGCTTTAATGTACCTGTCCGAGAGAAGCAAAAACAGGTTCCTAAAAGATGTAGGGAGATTCTCAACAGGTTTATGGTCCCAAATACAAACGAAGAATGGATAAACAAATTGCAGTATAGTCATAAACTGGAATGCTACTTTGCATTTAAAAATGAATTAATCTCAAACATAATGTTTAGAGCAAGAGGCCGCACACAAAAGAGTTCATGCTTTTAGGATTGTTTACTTGAAGCTTAAAAAAATATCCCTACATTTTTTTACACCTTACTATCTGTATGTGTTTACACTAAAATGGGAATTCCTAAATATTTGATAACAAACTTCTTAAAACAAAAGGATTTTAGGTACACAGTCTCTTCTGGGAAATTCTGGAATTCACAATATTCTGAAAATTGAACTATTTTTCCTAATTCAACTGGCACGTAAAATCTGATCTGAACTGTGATGTGAAAGTGACTTTGGTGTTTATATCATTTTCTGATTATAGTTAACACATTTACACGTAAGACTTCCCTGCATGGACATGCTGTTAAATGAAAAGTGTGAAATTCTGATGCATATCTGCTGCCCTCAAGATTTAGATAAGAGTATAGATCTTTATTACTCATATGTGGTAGTGGTTAACCTTAGTGAAGATGCTATTTTTGGAGTGGTCTAATCAAGTGAATCTAAAATTGTTTCCACTAGGAAATACCAACTTTATCTTACAAAATTAAAGATGACTCTTAATGAAATTTTTTTTTTTTTTTTTTAGGTACCAGAGATCAAACTCAGAACCTTGCACTTGCCAGGCAGTCTTGATGAAATTTTTATCAGTTCTGCATTCTACTAATTTTTCATTTGAGTTAGAGAATTGGTGATGATGAATTTTAGGTATCTTTAGTGGGGAGAGCACTTTTGGGTTTTGAGAGCCAATAACTAAATTGGTTCATGGTGAAGTCAACTGACTTCCGCTTGTTGATATAAGGAGAGATCACATAGATCGTATAGGCACTTTTACAGTTTCTTACAGGGTGTCATATCTTTATAGTGCTGCAAAAACTAATTATCTGGTATTTGACCAAACAGAAATATAAAACCAAGTAAGACTTCTTTTATAAAAGAGATGTATATGCCTGGGCATAACAACTTAGCAAGACCCTGTTCTCAAAATACGAGGGGAAATCGATCCCCGGTATCAAAAACAAAAAACAAAACAAAACAATAAACAACAACAACAACAAAAAAAAGGCGGGTTGGGGGGAAGCCTGGGAATGTAGCTCAGTGCAAAGGCCCTGAGTTCAATACCCAGTACCTTCCCCCGCTCATTACTTGTTTACTTTGCCAGTGTCAGGATGAACCATGTTTGAAGAGAATTGTGGGCCTTGATGAAAATATTAACACAGCTAAAAAATAATTTAGGTCCTGTATTAAATCTAAATCCATAAATATGAAACACTTTCATTTATGAAATGCCTAAATATATCTTCATTTACTGTACTGTACTTTTGTTTTTTTAAGACAGAGTTTTGTTTTGTAGTACAGGCTGGTCTTGAGCTCACTGTGGAACTCAGACTGGCCTTGAACTTTTAGCTGCCTCAGCCTCCTGAATGCTGAAATTACAGGCGTGTGCCACCATTCCTGGCTTTTACTATTTTTAGTATGGAAGTTTAAACAGAATATAAAAATTTATTGTCTCTTTCCTTAAGCTGCTTAGATGCTAATATTTGATTTTAGACTTTATACACACAAATTAGACACACATAAACATCTGTAAACTGTATTTTAAATTCTAAAGCCCTACAGATGTATTTGTTTTCTAGGTGATTCATCATGATAATTTTTCAAAATAACAAAAATATACCTGCTTCATTTTTCTGACAGGTGATAATTCTAGTATGTATGTAAGTCCCATCTTGTGATTACTTTATTAAAAGATAATTTTTTTTTTTAAGTACTGTGAATTAAACTCAGGACCTTGCATTTGCCAGGCAGGCACTATGCTGCTGAGCTATATCCCCAGTCTAATTAATTTTTGAGAGTTAATCAGAAGAACTATTTTAGTATAGCTTTTGTTGCATAACAATAATTTTTACCCAAATAAAGAAACTTTATTGCTTTGTTCTCTTCAAAAAATCTTTAAAACTTTATTAAGTGAGTAAAAAAATATTAAAATAGGCAACTTTGAGGTGGGAATCAAATGGAATTCTCTGGTTATTACTGTCATCCAGCATTTTGAGAGTCCACTTTTAAAAAGTTTTAGTAGTGAAATTTTAATGCAGATTTGATTTTCATCATGAGATTGGCATTTTTGATTTTTTTTTTAGTGAAAAATCAGATTTAGGTAAAGGGTACTACCTCTTGTAATTTAAGAACTGATGTGTAAGCAGTAATCACCTATATTTGCTTTAAAACAGTTACTTAATAACTTAGCCTATGTGTCATTCTAGAAATTTCTTTGAGACAGGGTCTCACTATGTACTTCAGACTGGCCTTGAGCTGACTGTGTAGTTCAGCCTGGCATCCAGCTCAGGATGATCTTCAGCCTCAGCTCCCAGCTGCTGGGATTACAGGTGTTAGGTAAGGCCACCATGCCTGGCCTTAGAACATTGACTTTTGTTCTGACAAACAGAGGAGGAAACAGGACATGATGCTATTTATTGATTGATTTATTTAGAAACAGTGTCTCACTGTGTAGTCCAGGCTGCTCTTGCCCTTGAACTGTGTAGCCCAAAGTGGCCTCTTGAATGCTGGAATTAAGAGGCCTGTGCCACCATTCCCAACTAACATTAGTGATTTTGAGGAATAAGTGGAATAAATTATTATAGAGCTCTTTTTTTTTTTTTTTTTTTAGCATGTACATACTTGGTTTGCACTTCCCACCTTTTGAGACAGAATCCTTCCAGTTGGAGGCCAGGCAAAAATGCTTGAATAAAATCCCCAAATGATACTGATGCTGTCATTTGATTACGATTGCTTAAATTCTGCCCTTGAAGAATAGACCATTTGTCAGAGGAAGGAAACTATATGCTTGAAATAACATGGACTGAGTATATACAGTAGTCACAGTAATACAATAATCATAGTGTTTATAGGGTACTTACATTGTACAAAGCTTTTTTTTTTTTAGTTACTGTAGCTATTTGCACTAGTCTTGCCTCTTAGTAGCCTAGTCTCAATAAGCAGTACAGCACCTTGAGCAATTTCCTCCTCTATCTCCACTCCCTCCTTCTCTTTCTTTTTTTTCCCCTTTGAAACACAGGGCGGTGTCACTATGTAGTCTACTCTCTCTTTAAATTCAACAAGTAGCCCAGGTCGGCCTGGAATTTATGACCCTGCTGCAGACTCCATAGTGCAGGGATTACAGGCATGCACCACAGCACCTGGCCCCAGAGCAGTTTCTTGACATAGATTATATATCTCCTAACAAGGATGACTTTAGTTAATCAGACTTCATACTAATTATCTACTGCTGTGAAATAGACTATCTCAAACTTAGTGAAGTAATTAGAAAGTCATTATTCTTTCTTACTTGTCATGATTCTAGGGCTTGACTGGGTCAGCTGATTGGTTCTTGCTCAAGGACTCATATGTTTGTATTACATAGTTGCTATAGCTACTTTTCTCACATATCTAGTAGTTGATGTGCCTACAGGGCAGGCTTTCTATAACCTAGAACACTGCGTATAACTTCAGTAAGACTTACATTTCCTTACGGCAGGTGACTTTGTTTCCAGGTAGCCTTCTAAAAGTGTCTGGCCAACTAAATGTTACTAGGTTCTGGGTTGCTCATCTCTCTCTCTCTCTGGAGTTAAGAGTCCAGGTTGTTCTTATTTTAAACAAAGAATTGTACAAAATGAAAAAAAAAAAAGTAGTGGCAAAGTTTATTTAAGAAAGTAAACAGCTGGGCGTGGTGGTGCTTGCCTGTAATCCCAGCACTCGGGAGTCTGAGGCAGGGGGATTGCTGAGTTCAAGGCCAGCCTGGGCTACAAAGTGACTTCAAGACCAGCCTGAACTACATGGCGAGACCCTGTTTCAAAAAGACACACACACAAAAAGGACAGGCATGGTGGTGCATACCTGTAATAAAATATATGCTGCGTCTCCCAGACTAGCATGGAAGGTTATAATGAGCTCTTCATGGCTCACCTCCCCTTTTATGTCTCATGGAACCTGTTATAGTGTGGTCAGGCAGATGGCTCCCAACCAAGCCTCATGTAATATTGGACCAGGGCTGAGTCGGGCATTCTGATTGGTTTGTTGGCTAATACAGGGATTGGTGATGTGAGTGCTGTACCTGCCAGGGGTGGAGCCGACATACAGTGTAAGAGTAAGAGGAAGGCGTGTCTCTCCCTCCCTCCTTCTCCCCCCTCTCTGTCCCTCTCTGTCCCTCTCCCTCCCTCCCTCTCCCTTCCTCGCTCTCCCTCCTTTTTCATCCCTCTATCTCCCTCTCTCCCTCTCCCCACCCTCTTTTTCCTTGCTGTTTGGTGGCTGCCATGAATGGCAGCCCCACCACACCATGCTGCCTTGGAGCCAACTAAGTATGGACTGAAACCCCCCGAGAACTGTAAGAAATAAACCTCTCCTTCCCTAATTTTGGGCGTTGGGATATTTTGTCTCATCAACAACTTAAAAGTAACTAAGATAGAACCCATCAAGACCTTCTACATATGGCTCCTGAGAAATAGTGCTTGGATCCCATAGCTCCAGCTGAAGTCAGGTCTGGGTCATTGTATTGAAAATCTGCTTGAATTCTCACAAGAAGTCCACCAGGGGTTGGGAACTGTCTACACATGTGTCTGGGATTTTGCAACTAATAGGTCACACCTATTATCCCAGGCAGTTTTGCCAGCTTTACTCTCCTATCTCAACTGGATTCCAAGGGCAAATAGACAAGGAAAAGAACAAAAAGCCCAAGTAGAAACTGTATTACCCTTTTTAGCCTAGCCTAAGTGAAGGAGAGCAGACAGAATCACTTGCATTATTTTATTTTTAAATTTAAATTTTGGGAAGAATATTGAACTCAGGTATCCAAATATGTATGTGACTGTTTGCATAAATCTTTGTTTTACATGAGACAGGGAGTACCACAGTTACTACTTTGAGAAAAATAAAAGCTCTTTTGAGTCACAAGATTATGAAGCTTATATAGCTTTAATAGAAAAATCTATTTTTCAACTGTATGTGTGTTAGTTGGATATTCATATCTTGTTGAATATTCATCTAACAACTAAAATATAGTCATCCTCCTTAGAGAAATTGAGATTGAAGATGGAAGATCCTGTGTTTAGGGCAGGGTAAGTGGAGAGTCTAGCCTCAAATGTAAAACAATATTGTTTCCAAAACCATTTTCTTTTGTGTTCACCCACAGTATTGTTTCTTATTTGCTATTGTGTTTTAAATAGGATTAGAAACTCCTTGAGGCTCTTTAGTGCTTCAGTTAGATTTCAGCACCTAGCAAACCATCAGCCCAGGGTGCACACCTGTAATTCCAGCACCCTGAGAGACTGATGGAGGATTGAAAATCTGAGCCTACCCTGGGTTACTTAGCAAGATCCTTTCTCAAAATAAAAGATAAAAAGGCTTGGGGAATGTAGCTCAGTGTGAAGGCTCTGGTTCAATCCCCAATACTGCCTCCCCCGCCCCAAAGTTTGCTATATATCTATTTGTAATTAGCACCAGAAAGCCAGTTGTAGCCTTTCAACATTAATTTGGCTGATTCCATTTGTGATTTTAATCCAGATTGCTATTAATGTTAGGTTGTACCTGTGCTGTCTATCTAATACCTTTGACACCAGCTGTAAACTGGTTGGGATGTCATGACAAAGATAGGTGTCCAGCAGTGACTGACAATTCAGTGTCTACAGTGTGTATTGTGTCACATCTTCAGGCTTGGGTCTCTGAACTCCCAAACACAACAATTTCCGTTTTAGAAGAGTGGGTATTGAACCCTTCAGGATGGATGGAGACAGGTGATTTGCAAAGTAATTGCTGATGATATTTATATTAGACTTTCATTTATTTGAAGAAATTTATTTTCTAGACTTTCCGTTCAGAGGCTTTGGTTTAAGTAAAGTGTATCAATAGAACTCTTTGTATGAGTAACAGACACCAGTAAAATAGGATAATACGAAGGATGTAGTGTCTTACAGACATTCAAGGGTTAGAATGTAGTTGATCTCAAAGAAATTAGAACAATAAACTGGACATTCAGGAGTTAGAATGTAGTTGATCTCAGAAAGAAATTAGAACAATAAACTAGAAAGTAATCAGGAACTCAGAACTATCACTCTTTTATACTTTTCTCTTCAGGTGAGTTTTGTTTTTATGTCCATATGTTAGAAGGCAGCCACCTCCACACATTCTAGCTTCAGATGTTACATTTATGTTGGCTACAGAAACAGACTTAATATCTTTCAGTCTCACATATCCTGGGGATAGAGAAAATGATTGACTAGCTTGAGCTATGTGCCCATTTTTTTCCCCAGTCTGCTACAATCAGGTGGGGAGTATTACCTGGTATTAAAATGGATGTTAGGGGGAGAAATGGGTGTTAGAAAAGGGGGTTAGGTGGCTACCCCCTTTGAAATGAGAGAATAGCTATCACAGTAGAACTGCCGAATTGGGCAGGTTAGTTATTGCATATTTGTGCTAGTATCTCTCTGAGGGCTGTAACTTTAAAATTTACACAAGGTACTTCATTGGTTTGTGGCTAAAGGAGGGGTAATTATGAATTAAGAGGTTATTCTAAAAGTCTCTTACATATTTAGTTTTGGTATTAATTGATCCTTTTGGTATAGCAGAAATCTCAGTATTGAAAAATAGTTCCTACACATGGGCCTCAGGACTTTTTTGCAGGAAAACAAAAATCAACACACATGCAGTGTTTTATCATTTGGAATATTAAAAGTGCATTATGACAGTTTTGGACATTTTGTAAAATGTTTTTGTTCTTGCTCAGAACTATCGATGTTGTGAGAAGGCTATTACATTTTGATTCTTAGACTAGGTGTTTAACATCTTTCATTTGTCTTGGACCTTTGCTTATATTTCATTGTGTGTAATAAGCACCCTGTAGTTTCTGTGTAGACATTTAAAGAATATTTGTTGCTGGGCATGGTTGTGCACACCTGTAATCTCAGCTACTTTGGAACCTAAGGCAGGAGGAGAATTACAAATTCAAGGGTGACCTGAGCAATTTAGGAAGGCTCTTAGCTCAAATTTGGGGCTTGGAATCTAACTCAAGGCCCCAAGGACTCTAGTTTCCAGTATTGACATATAGGAAAGTAGGTTTAAAGTACTTTGAAAATAATGGCTTTTGGTTTTGATCTGGAAGTTGCTCAGGCTGGCCTCAACTCCTGGGCTCAAGTGAATCTTCTGCCTCTGCCTTCTGAGTGGCTGAGACTAAAGGAATGCATCATCATGCCCACCTCAAAATAAGTTTGATTAGAAGATGCTCTCTTCCTATCTGCATCTGTGATACTATTTTACTTACAAAATAAATATCTTCAACCCTAGGGATGTTTAGGGTGATCTAACAGTGTTATGGATGTTATGTCTAATGTGGATCTGAGTCTTGCTGAAGGTGGGTATGGTGATGCACATCTGTAATCCCAGCACTTGGGAGGCTGAGGCAGGAGAGTCACTGTGTGTTCTAGGTCAGCTTGGACTACATAGAGAGTCCAGGCCAGCCTGAACTACATAGCAAGATCTTGCCTTTAAAAAAAAAAAAGAAAGAAAGAATTTCCAGCAAGTAGCGACATTTTAAAGCCTTTCTTAACAAATGTTAGTAATTAACCTTTAAAATCCTTTAGTAATAGGTTGTTGCTTTGGAAGTTTTGTTTATTATTATTTATAATAATTTCTAGCAGAAGTTAACCACTAAACATACATAACATGTTTCGAGCTGGCTTCTTACTGTTTTCCTGATTCCTGCTTTTTTTTCTGTTATTTCCTCATGGTTCCGTCTTTTCCTCTATTGCTTTTCTTCTTTCGAATATAGAGAAAAAAATGGACTTACAAAGAAGTTCACCTTAAGACATTAGCATATCAGCCTGGCATAGTGGTGCACACCTCTGTAGCACTCTGGGATGCTGAGGCAGAAGGATTGTAAGTTTGAGCCCAGCTTGGACAACTTTGTGACACACTGAGAACCTGCCTCAAAATAAAAGGGCTGGGGATGTAACCCAGTATGAAGACCTTGGACTCAATCCCTGTGCCACACACACACACACACACACACACACACACACACACACACAATAAAGAAAGAAAGAAAGAAAGAAAGGAAGATTGTTTCATCCAACTGAATTTGTGTTTTGAAAGAGGCTGTTCGAAGAGGACCTAGAAGAAATAACTAATAGTGAACTATGGCACTCAAATCAGGTCATGCTTTTTAGAAGGTCTGGCTCAGTTTCTAAGACTACAAACACGCTGCCTAAAAACATTTTTTTAAAAAATAGCTTTATTTAGGCCAGTTAAAGAACCAAAGAAGTAATTAGTATTTTGAAGTTGGTAGGTGGAATGAGGGGGCTGTCTTAAGATAAAAAGCATCACCTGAGCAAGTATTAGTTTCAGTAGGAAAGTTGTATAAAGGTAGATTGAGAATAGATTATAGAGGTTTGGGGATTAAGCAGTTTTAAAATTTTAAGAAGTAAAATGATTTTAATGAAAAGATTAGGTGCTGAGTTGGATTAGAAATCAGTTTTGAATCTATTATGTCAATACATAAAAGTGGTAGTCTAATAATAGGTGTCCTAGTATTTTTTTCTTTTAGAGATATTTTTAAAATTGAGGTGTAATTCACATAAATTCATCTTTTTAAAGTGTACGACTCAGTAGCATTTCATATATTTACAGATTTGCCCAACTATCTTCACTATGTAATTCTAAAACAGTCTCATCATTCCCTCGCAAAAACTTTTTTTTTTTTTTTTTTTGCTTCTCACTGTATAGTTCAGGGTGGCCTTGAACCTTGAACTCACTATGTAACCCATGTGGACCTTGAACTCACGACAGTCTTCCTGCCTCAGCCTCCTGAGGTCTGAGATAACAGGCATGCACCACCATGGTTGACTAAAATTCTTACTTATTAGCATAACTTCCCCTTCTTCCCTGGGCTCACTAATCTGTATCTATAAATTTGCCTATTCAAGTTATTTCATAAAAACGAATTCAACGTATGATCTTGTGTGTCTGGTTTCTTCAACATAGCATGTTTCTTTTTCATTTTTTTGTACTGGAGATTGAAAGCAGGGCCTTTGCATTGAGCCATACCCTCACCCCCTTTTGTGTTTTATTTGGAGACAAGGTCTTAGTAAGTTACCCAAATTGGGCTTAAACTTGTGATCCACCTGGCTCAGCCTCCCATAGCGCTGAGATTACAGGCATACACGATCTCACCTGGCTGTAATTTCTAAAGTTTATCCATGTTGTAATTTGTCAATACTTTATCCTTTTATATAACTGTATAATATTCCACCATTATGGAATGTTGTATGAATATGCAGCATGGATATTAATCTCAGGTTTTTTCGGAGAATGTATGTCTTCAGTCTTTTTGGTTGTATACTTAGGAGTGAAATTGTTGGGTTGTAGGGAAACTGTTTAACTTTATGAAACTACCAGTGCATTTTCCAAAGTGGCTGTACCATTTTTCATCTGCATCTCCAGTGTATGAGAGTTTTTATATATCCTCAATATAAAATTTTTTTTTTGGTACTCGGGGGATTGAACCCAGTGTCTTAGGCATGCTAATAAGCAAGTGCTCTACCACTGAGCTACTTCTCTAACCAGAGTTCTCATATGTCTGTATCCCATCTGATTCTGACACTTGTTATTGCCCAACTCGATTATAGCCATCCTAGTTTGGTATGAATGATAGTTTTGGTTTGTACGTCTCTAATGACTAGGGATGTTATGTTTATGTGCTTTGGGGCATTTGTTTTATCTTTGGAGAAATGCCTATTCAAACCTTTTTGCCTATGTTTGGGTTTTGTCTTTTGCTTTTGTATTGTTGAGTTGTAAGAGCTGTCAATGTTTTCTGCATACAAGTCAATTATCAGATATATGATTTGAAGATATTTCTTCCATTCTGAGGATTTTTTCAACTTTCTGGTAGTACTAATATTCTTTTTAGTTTTAATGATAATATGCTTAGTGTTCATTTTATATTTGAATATGACACTGATAGTGTCTTAATTGAGGAAATATCTTTTCTGTATGTGTTTTAGTACGATTTTTTGGCTGGTTGTTGACTGGTGTTTGTTGAAAAGATCTGTCTTTTTTTTGTATCTGTTTGTGTGATGTGTTATTAATAGCTTTATTAACCTTGGCCTTTGCACTACCGTATGACTGTCTGAATAGCTGAGATGCCACAGGGCACACTACTGGGTCCAGTTCTAGTTAAAAATTTTAAAAGAATTCTTGTGTGATAATATTGAGATATTGGTATTAGTTATATTGAATTTATGATATGAATTGGGATATTTTCTTTCTCGTGAGTCTTGAACCTTGTGATCGGGTTCCATTTTTAGAGAGTTTGCAAGTAGATGCACAGTGTCTTTTAAGGAATAATATTTTTCAACTTTGATTAATCATATTTTCAGTACATAATGATTGTATTCCTCTTGAGGAGTTGGTCCACGTACACACAACACATCTTAATTCTTTTCTCATCTGCTTCCTCTCCTCCCTCCTATCTCTTGGTCCCCTTCCCATTTGCGAAAGAGCTGTTTCCTGTTGTCTGTTTTTTACTTTTCTGTTTATAATTTTGGTTTATCATATAAGAGAAACCATGCGCTATTTAAGCTTGTGTTTCTGATTTATTTAACTTAACAGTATAATGTCAAGGAGCTTAAGGAATAATTTTTTTTTTTTCTACTGGGAATCAAACTCACAACCTCGCGCTTGCTAGGCAGGTGCTTACGCCACTGAACTAAGTCCCCGGCCCTATTTTTTGAGACAGGGTCTCGCTGTGCAGTTCAGGCTGGCCTTGAACTCTCAACGATCTTTCTGCCTCAGCCTCCTGAGTGCTGGGACTAAAGGTGTGCGACACCACGCCCGGCTGCTTAAGGGATGGTTTTGACACACTTTATCCACGATTTCATCTGTGGTTTTCTATTTCTTTGGTTGTTGGTGTTTTTTTGTTTTGTTTTGTTTTTTTTAACTTGACAGTGTCTTGCTATGTAGTTCAGGTTGGCCTCAACTTCATTATGTAGCCCACACTGGTCTTTTTGAACTTGCAGTGATCCTCCGCCTCAGCCTCCACCTGACAGAGCACTGGGATTACAGGTGTGCACCACCATGTCTGACCTGCTTTTCTGTTTCTTAAGCAAATTTTATAATCTATATTTTTACAGAAATTCATATTGTGTGACATTGTTTATCTAAACTTAGTAATTTTTAACTTTTTAAAAATTCTTTTTATGTGTGCTGTTAAACTGCAGTTCTTACTCCTATTGGCATGTTTCATGCCATTAGATCTTTGAGAAATTATTCTTTATGTTTTTGTTATTCTGCTCCCACCAAAAGTAGAACAAGCTCTTGGAACCACTCATTTCTCTCCCTCTCTTCCCCCTCTCCTCTTCCCTTTCCTCTTACCCCTGGCCCTTCTCCCTTCTCCCATTCCCTTGCCCTCACCCCTTCCCTGCCCTTAGCCCTGCCCCACCCCACTGTAGCCCTCCCTGCCTTTCCCTTCTGTTCCCCTATTATCTTCCCTTCTCCTTATCTCCAGGCTCTTTACCTCTGGGCTAGGTCCTCAACCTTCTCTTCTCTGAATCCGCTTCAGAATGTTGCCCCTCTATTAAAAGTGGTCTTGTCCAACTCACAGAATGGGAAGAAATTTTTGTCATCTGTTCCCCAGACAAAGGACTGATATCTAGAATATATAAAGAACAAAACAAAACAAAGACCAATCAGATTCCCCCCAGATTTAAAGACCCAATCCAAAAATGGGCATCTGCAGTACAAATGACAAATAAATACATGAAAAAATGTTTTAACATCACTGATCATTTGAGAGGTGCAAATTAAAACAACACCGACATTCCATCTTGTTCCAGAAAGAACGGCTGTCATGTTCAACCAAAAGCAAATGCTGGTGGGGCTGTGGGGAAAAAGGAACTGTTCTGCATTGTTGGTGGGAGTGTGGACTGGTACAAGCATTGTGGAAATCAGTGTGGAGATGCCTCAAAAAGTAGGATGAGAGTCCCGTTTGACCCAGCTATTCCCCTACTGGGCATCTTCCCAAAATTATTAAAAACATCATACCACAGCAGTATATGCACACCCATGTTTATAGCAACACAGTTTGTAATAGCTAAATCTTGGAAGCAGTCCAAATGTCCTTCAGTGGATGACTGGATAAAGAAGATGTGATTTTTATATACGGTGGAGTACTACTCTGCCATAAAGAAAGATACACTTGAGACATTTCTAGGTAAATGGGTGCACCTTGAAACCATACTCATACCACATTGTTTCTCTGGTATGAGAAACCAAAAGTATAAATCAGGATCAAAATGTATAATAGATACTGGGAAATGGGAAGAAAATGTTCAAATGAGAAAGGGAACATGGAGAGGGAAGGGAGTCAGGAAAGAAGAGTAAAAAAAAATGGAAATGGAGTTTTTGTTATAAATAAGGGGGAGTGAGGGGTTGAAGGAAGGGGAAGGGAAGGAGACAAAAAGAAACAGCAAGATATATTGTGTACAGATACAAATTCCCTGTGATGAATGTTATATGTATCTAAAATATACCAATAAAATTTAAAAAATAATCTTGTCAAGCTATTAGTGATCTTTAGATTAACGCACAGTAGCAATTCTAAGTCTTTATTAACAGCTTTTGTTAGCACCTTCCTTCTTGAAACAATGTATTTGATTTTTAGGATGTCACAGTTTGTGTGTGTGTGTGTGTGTGTGTGTGTGTGTGTGTTTCTCTTGCCTCATTTGACCACTGTTCTTCAGTGCCCTTTGTTAGTCCAGTATCTTTTTTTCTGAAACCAGTATCTTTTTTCTGTCTTTGGTGGACCTGTTCTTTTTTTTGTCTATCCTCAGACTCCTAGTGATTTCATATATGTTTCATTGCTTTAATTATGTATAAGCATATGAATTTGAAATTTGTATCTTCAGCTTGGATCTTTCCTCATATTTCTTAATTTCCATATACACCTACTAAGGATTCACTTAGGCAGGTATCTTTTAGGCATTTCAAACTAAAGTTGTAAATGCAAAAGTTTCATTGCACTTATCTGCACAATCTTCTAGCAGACAAGATTTACTGACAATCTTTGCCTGCCATGCACAAAAAAGGCTTTTCTTTTTTCATGTGTGTGTGGCATGTAATATATGTAGAATTTTAGAAGGTCTCTAACCATTTAGCACAGAAAACAAATACACACACACATTTCTTATTAAGACCATTGGTTCAGATGTTAGGCTGTCTCACTTTCAAATGTGTTGGCTGCAGGTACAGAGTCTACTACTGGTTCACACATTCAGTAGCAAGAAGTTGAAAAATAGGAAAGGATTAGGATTAGTTTAGCTATGCAGCAGTATTGTTGGAGACTGACTCATTGCTCGTTTTGTTTTATTCCATCAGCCTTATTTATTGGCAGACTTAACCTTCATGCTTGTTGACTTACGGTCATAGGATAGTTGTTCAGCACTAGGCATCATTTACAGATTCAAGGCTAGAAAAATGGAAGGTTACTAGTTTCAGTCACATTTGTTTCTGTTTAATTTATTATTATTCTTATTAATTATTTATTTGTCTTTTTGAGAAAGAGTTTCACTATGCAGTCCAGGCTGGCCTTCAATTCACTTTGTAGCCCAGGCTGGCCTCAAACTCTCAACGATCCTCCTACCTCAGCCTCCCTAGCACTGGGATTAACAGGCATGCACCACCATGCCCAACCTGTTTGTTCCTATTTATCAATAAAGTAGATATCTTAGCCGGGCGTGGTGGCGCACGCCTTTAATCCCAGCACTCGTGAGTTCGAGGCCGACTTGAGCTAACGCGAGCGCAAGGCCGGCCTGAGCTACGTAATGCAACCCTGCCTCAAGTAACTAGGGCCGGGAGTTTGCCCTGGCAGACGTGAGGTTGTGAGTTCAATCCCCAGTGCTGCAAAAAAAAAAAAAAAAAAAGGTAGATATCTTCCCAGCACTGACTGCTTTTTCTGTTTCCTAAGCAGACCTACATTGCCTCTCCCTTGTCTCCCCGTCCTGTCCTAGAAAGTTCCAGACTAGGCATTTAGCTAGGCTTGTTATTACACTGAGTAAAAGTTCTTAAAAGTGGAAATAAATCTGATAAGTAATTAACAGTGCTTGTCCCAGAGACTGATCAGAAATTACATGTAATTGATGGTTAGAGTTTATTCACATGGAAAAATTGTATTATTTTTCAGTAAAATGAAAAATATTTGTTTCTTGATAAAGGCTGTCAGTAGTTTACAGATATATTAAAAAGCAATGCATTTAGTTAGATACTACGAATACATACGATCATGTGTTGCTGAATGTTTTTAAGAAATGAGCATTGTGGTTTGACTGTTTGCTTGTGACTATTTTTTAGTTTACAGTGCTCAATTTTTAAGAGTTTCATTTTAGCATTTGATGTAAATTAGGAATTAAAGATTTCCTTAGAGTTATAAAAAATCCATATTTTATTAATTTTAGTTCTCTTTTGCTTTCTATAGCATGTTGACCCAATTAAGAAACATCAGGGAGATAAATTCAACCCGGTGGTAAGTAGCCTTAATTTTCTTTGTTAGAAAATTTTCTGCTTATTTTTTATTACCACATATTTGTAGTAAATAATATTGACATTCATCCTCTAGAGTTGGTATGTGGATATAACACATCCTAATTCCTTTTTTCATCCTTTTTCTGCCCCTTACCTCTCTCTCTCTTTATCTCTTGATCTAATTCCTATTTGAGAAAGATCTATCTCCCTCCTTTCTGTTATCTATCTTTTATTTTGCTCTGATTTTTCTTTTCCTTTTTTTTTTTTTTTTTTTTTGAGACAGGGTCTCACTATATGCAGTTCAGGCTGGCCTTGAACTTACTGTGTATCCTAGCTTGGCTTTGAACTCTTAGAGATTCTCCTGCCTCAGCTTCCTAAGTGCTGGGGTTATAGTTGTGCAACACCACATCCTTCTCTCTCCCCCCCCTTTTTTTTTAATCATTTATAATTTGGATTTCTCCTACGCAAGAAACCATGTGATATTTAAACCTGTGTGTCTGATTTATTTCAGTTAACATTATGGTCTCAAGGCAAGTCCATTTTCCTACAGATGACTCAAGTTTATCTTTTTATGGCTGAGTAGTACTCCACTGTGTGTAAATACCATCTTTTGCTACTATAAACATGAGTGTACATGCACCACTATAGTATGTTGTCTTGAATTCTTTTGGGAAGATTCATAGAAGAGGGGAAATAGCTAGGTTGAGTGGAATTTCTAGTTTCAGTTTTTTGAGGAATTTCCATGCTGATTTCCATAGTGGTTATATTAGTTTACATTACCACCAACAATATGGAATGAAGGGTTCCTTTTTTCCCCTGCGGCTTTGCCAGCATTTGTTGTCACTTGATTTCTTGGTGATAGCCATTTTTTCTGGGGTACAGTGGAATCTCACAGTTGAATTGCACTTCTCTTATGGCCAGTGATGTTGAACATTTCATGTATTTATTGGCCATTTATTTGTATTTTTTCTTCTGTGAAGTGTCTATTCATTTCACTTGCCCATGTTTTGATTGGACCTTTTACTAGGGGGGTATGTTTTTTGAGTTCTTTATGTGTTCTAGATAGAGGAATAGCTGGCAAAATCTTTTTCTCACTCTGTAGATTGTCTTTTCACTCTGTTGGTTGTTCTTCTGCTGTGCAGAAGCTTTTTAATTTGATATGATCGCATATGTTAATTCTCAGTACTATTTCCTATGCAACTATGGTTTTGTTCAGAAAGGCCTTGCCTATGCTTATGAGTTCAGGAGTTTTACCTATTATCTTTCCTCCAGTGTATGTTTTTGGCCTCTTTGTCAAAGATCAAATAATTTAATTTGCATCCTCTATTCTAATAGTTTCATTAATCCTCTTGTCTGTTTTTGCTCTGTGCTGTTTTTTTTCATTGTAACTTTGTAATGTAACTTGAAGTTCAGGATTATGACAACTCCCATCTTGTTCATGTTACCAAGAATTGCTTTTGTTTTTTTGTGACAGGGTCTCACTATTCAGTTCAGGCTAGTGCAGAACTAATATGTAGCCCAGGCTGACCTCTACCTCAGAGTGATCCTCCTGCTTCAGCCTCCTGAGTGCTGGGATTACAGGCTTGTGCCACCATGCTTGACTAGGAATGTGTTTGCTAATCCAAGTACCTACGGGTTCCACATAAATTTTAGGATTTTCTCTCATGTCTGAGATGAATACTGGAGGCATTTTGATCGGGATTGTGTTAAATCCCTGTATCATTTTGAAAGTATGTTCATTTTGACAACATTGGTTCTTCCCATCCAGGAACAGGGGATATTTTTCTATTTTTTTTTGATGTCCTCTTTGGTTTCCTTTTTTAGAGTACTGTTGTTCTTGTAGAGATCTTTCACTGCCGTAAGCTAATTCCTAAGTATTTAATTTTTCTTGGTGCTGTTATGAATAGTAGTTTTATCCTAATTTAGTTACCAGGTTAATTATTGGTATACAGAATTTTGTTGACTTTTATGTTTTGATTTTGTACGTGTTACATTATTGACTTTGATTTTTAATCCTTTTTTATTTTTAATTCTAACAGTCTTCGATGGAATATTTTTGATCTTCTATATATAGAGGATCTTGTCATCCACCAATAATGATAATTTACTTTATTCCTTATACATACCTCTTTTATTTCTGTCTCTCACCTCATTTCTCTTGCTAATAGTTTCAAGAACTGTGTTGAACAGGGGTGGTTATAGTGGTTATTTTTGTCTTCTTGATTTTAGAGGAAAAGCTTTCATTTTTTTCCCCATTAACATGATGTGGACAGTAGGTTTGTCATAAATGATTTATTAGGTTGACATAAGGTCCTTCTGTACCTATTTTCTTCAGTGTTTTTATCATGAAAGGGTGTTTGACTTTGTTAAAGGCTTTTTCTGTGGTTGTTGAGATGGTCATGTGGTTTTTGTCCTTATTTCTGTTCATGTGATGTATTGTATTTATTGATTCTTGCATTTCGAACCATCCTTGCATCCCTGGGATGAAGCTTAGTTGGTCACAGTGTATGATCTTTTTGATGATTTGTTGCATTCCATTTGCCAGTATCTTTTTGAAGATTTTTTCATCTATGCTTATTAAAGAGATTGGTCCATCATCTTTTTTCATTATATGCTTGTCTGATTTTGAAATGAGGATAAATGGTAGCTTCCACAAATGACTTATGATGTATTTCTCTCTCAGTTTCATTGAATAACTTAAGGCATACTGGTGTTCAGTATTTCCTGAAGTTTTTGTAGAACTTGGCATGAATCCATTGGAATCTAGGGTTTTCTTAGTTGGTAGGTTTTTAAAAATTACAGCTTCAATGTCTTTGCTTGTTACTGAATTGTTCAGGATGCTTAAATCTTCTTGGTTCAGTTTTAGTAATTCATATGTGTATAGAAACCAATCCATTTCTTTTGAATTCTCCAGTATATTGACGTACAGGTTTGTGAAGAAGTTGTTAGTAATCTTGATTTTTGGCAATGCGCATTGTGATTTCACCTTTTTCATTTCTAACTGCATTGATTTGTGCCTTTCCTTCCCTGTTTTTGGTTAGATCTGCTAAGGGTTTGTCTATTTTGTTTATTCTTTTGAAGAACTAGTCCTTCCGTCCATTGATTCTTTGTATTATTGTTTCCCCTCCTCTCAATTTTACTAATTTCTGCTCTGATTTTTATACTTTTCTTCCTTGTAGCGGCTTTGGGTTTAGATTTTTCTTGTTTTTGTAGATGTGCATTGTTTGGATATTTACTTGGACTTTATGTCTTAGTTACTTTCTCATTGCTGGGACAAAATACTCCACATTCACAAGTTAAAGGAGGAAAGGTGAATTTTAGCTCCCAGTTTGTAGAGATTTCAGTCTATAATAAGCTGACTCCAAGGCAGGTTGGCATGGAAGAGAACTGCGGCAGAGGAAAAAGGTCCATGGCGTGGTAGCAGGAAGCAGAGAGCTTTCATTTTTTTCTTTTTAAACATGTTGATTGGTGCCACCCAAACCCAGGGTGGGTCTTCCCTCTTCAGTAAATCCATTATCCACACCCAGATTTATTTTAAATCAATCAGAAGGCTAATGCAGTATCACACACCCATGATCCAGTTAGCCCTTAGCCCTCGAAAGTCCCACCTGTGAACACGTGACCCTTTGGGGGAATGTCTAGATACAAGCCATAACTCTGTTTTTGTAATATGGACACTCACAGGTGTAAACCTTTAGGACTGCTTTCATTGTGTCCTATAAGTTCTGGTATGTTGTGGGCATTATCATTTAGTTCTGGAAGCTCTTGTTTCATCCTTGATTTCTTCTGTAACCCATAGTTTATTTAAAAGTATTTCAATTGTTGGTGTCACACGCCTGCAATCTCAGCACTCAGGATGCTGAGGGAGGAGGATTGCTATGAGTTTAAGGCCATCGTGGGCTACATAGTGAGTTCCAGGTCCAGGCTGAACTACAGAGAGAGACCCTGTCTGAATACCCAACCCCCACCAAAAAAAAAAAGAATGCACTATATCGTTTAGTTTCTGTGCATTTGCATTTCTATGTTGTTTTACTGTAGACTTCTAATTTCACTGTGCTATAATCTTATAATATGCATGGTACAGTTTCAGTTCTTTTAAGTTTAGTCTATTGGCTAGGATGTGGTCTGTTTTGGATAAAGTTCCATTGTGCTGCTGAGAAGAATGTGTATTTTGCTATTGGGTGGAACACTATAGATAACTTGTTATGTCTATTTGTGTGAAGAGTTTATTCAACTCTGATTTTTTTATTTTTTGGTTAGTCTAGTTGATCTGTGTGTGTTACTGAGATATTGAGGTTCACCAATATAATTGTTTATGTTTTTCTGGTCTTATATACTAGTAGTACTTGTTTTATTGAGTTGGGTGTGCTGTTGTTCCATGCATAGTGTGTATAATTGTTATTGCTCCTGCTAGATGATTGTCTTAACCAGTATGCTTTTTTTGCCTCTTCGATCAGTTTTAGCTGGTCTACTTTGTATGAATATTGTATAGCAGCACCTGCTTTTTTTGGTTGCCCATTGCATTGAATATTGTTTTCCATTGTTTTATTTTTAGTTGGTGAGCTTCATTTTGGGTTAAATATGTTTCTTGTGTGTGTGTGTGTGTGTGTGTGTGTATTTTTGAGATAGCCTCGAACTCACTGTGTAGCCTGTACTGGCTTCTAACTCATGATCCTCTTATCTCAGCCATCTGAGTCCTTGGATTGCAGGTGTGTGCCACCATGCCTGGCTGAATGTGTTTCTTACATACAGCATGCCATAGAATTTTGTTTCTTGATCCTTCCAGTATTGTATGTGTCTTGATTGCGATCATTCACATTGAGAGTTATTACGGTTAGGTGTTGATTTAGTCCTGTAATTCCCTTATTTTCCTGTTGCTTATTATTTTTTCTTCTACTTCAGTACTCAACCTACTTCGTAGGTTAGACCCTTTGTAACTGTTAGCTTCCTTGTCTCTTTCTAGGATATCCTTCGGTACTTTTTGGAGTGCCAGTTAAGTAGTCTTGAATTTCTTTAGGTGTTATTATGGAAACAGCTCATTTCTCCATCAGTTTTGAAAGATAGTTTTGCAGGATATATCAGCCTGGGTTGGAAATTATTTTCGTTTAGGGCTTGCCATACTTCACTCCAAGTTCTCCTGGCCTTTAAGATTTGTATTGAAAGGTCTGCTGTAATCCTAATGGGTTTATCTTTATTTTGTGTCCCAAAGTTAACTTTGTAGCTTCTTCTGCTAGTCCAGCTATAGCCGCTATTGCTCTGAGGCAGGGTAGCCATCCACCAGCCACCCTATCTGATTTCTTTGAAAAGTATGCCATTCGGTGATGGTCTTGCCCCAGCCTTTGGGTTAAGACCCCCAAAGCAATTCCTTCCTTTTCTGATACATATAAAAAGAAAGGATTTCTTAAGTCAGCTAGTCTCAGTGCTGGAGCCTGAGTAAGGGCATGCTTTATTTTCCTAAAGGCATTGTCAATCACTTTTGCCCATTCTGGGGGCACAGATTCAGGGCCTTTGACAACCTCATACAAAGCGATTTGTTGGTTTTCTTTATCACTGTGTACTGCAAACACGTATTAATTGTAAAAAGAGATTCTGGGGTTGGGGATTTAGCTCAGTGCTATAAGGTCCTGCCTGGCAAGTGCAAGGTCATTAGTTTGATCCCCACCCCACCCCTCCGCCAAAGATTCTGTTTTGTGTTGGGCTTCTGGGATTTTGATTGTGATGTATTGTGAAGAAGCTCTTTTCCAAGTAAAGCTATATGTACTTCACTATTTGTTAATTTACTTATATTTGCAGTGTTTTCTGCTATTATTTCAGTAGTTTTAAAATGCCATTTGTGCTGTCTTCTGATCTTTTACTAATTCTGATTAATCTCAGTCTTCTTTGCATTATCTGGGACCTATTGTATCCCTTTTTCATGTTCTTCTGTTGTTTTTAAGGTATCTCTTTAATTGGTCACCAACATAGCTTTCTTCTATTTGAAACTTTGTCCTCACATTTGTCACTTCTGCTGCCCATAATTTTGATAGAATTTTTAGTCTTCTGAATTTCTATTTGGAGCCTTTTTATGGGTTGTAGTTTGTTTCTTTGCTGGTCGTTCATGTTTTGCTTCATTGTGGTTAGCTCTCCCAGCTTTATCAGTGTTTTCTGTATTTTGGATAATTATTTTATTTGGTTCAATATCTGTTTACTTATATCTTTTGTGAACTTGCCAAATACCCTGTTACTGTTTTGTTATCGCCCTGATATCATTTTTAATAATTTTGACATGTAGCTTTTGATTTTCTCCCCTTCAATCCCCCATGGATCAGCTTTGGGGAAGTTGGGAGTCTTTGGAGGCGTTTTTTTGGCTTCGTGTTTCTGTTTTTTTGTTTGTTTGTTTTTATATTAAGGCTTGAGGGTTGATTATAGGAAACATCTTTGTTTCTAATATGGAAACCTTTTTAGTTAATGTCCATTTTGCATAGTGTTCTATGGGTGTGGTTGTGTGCCTTTGCCTGTATTCCAGAATCCAACCACTTCTGTTGACTTGGGATGGGAGATTGCTGTGTAATGGCCCAGTACCCGCTTTTCCAAGAATGGGCCACAGTATATTGTTAATAACCCCAAGTCAATCCAGCTGTTGACATCCCAGTAAAACTAGTTAATAGCAACTGCTTGTGACCTTGGCTAGAGTGATAAAATTGACATCAATTTAACATCAACAACTGAGTGGCAACAAACCCTCAGAACCTGTGTACCACCCTTAACTATAAAAAAGAGATCTGTAATTATGGAGTGAATACAAAGACAAATCAAATATTGACCTACAGTAAATATCTACTAATTTGAACAACCGTACCTCTACTAACAATAGACAGTTATTCAGCAGGCATAGTGTAAAGTTACCTATTTAGAGATTCATAAAGTTTAATAGTTATGCTAGTAAAGAAGATGGGGAACCTGGGAATGAAAAATGCAAAATTCGAAAAATCTATGGAATATGAGGAGAAGAAAAGTGAGACAGAGGGTCCTGTTGAGGAGTATAAAGGATATTGACAGTGTTAGAGAACAGTTATAGGAAAAAGAAAAAAGATGAACATAGAGCAAAATACAGGAAATAAGGATAAGGAAGAGAAAAATTGAAAGGGAAAAAGAGAAAAGAAACTAAAAGGGGAGGGGAAAAACCCTCATACTCTAAAAGCTTGGTGAAAGCAAGATAAAAATAATTAAAAAGTAGAAAAAATTTTTAAAAATAGAGTCAAAAGAAAACATTCTTAGACCACACATTGTGGTGCAGGCCTGTAATCCCACACTCAGGAGGCAGGAAGGTAGGAGGAGTGCCACAAGTTCAGGACCAGCCTGGGCTACATAATGAATTCAAGGCCAGTCTCAACTACATAACAAGACCCTGTCTAAAAAAGAAAAGAAAAAAACTGTCTTTTTCAGTGAATGGTTTCTTGGGGCCCAGTCAATCTCTTACTGGTTTTACAGTTGTGGGATTTTGAGGTGCCCTCTCTGCACCACAGTTCCCTTTGTCCATTCACCCCAGGCTGTAGTTACCGTCCAAGCCGAGGCATGTCCTTGCTCCCACTGGTAGATGGGAAACACCACTAGCCCTCTGGTCTCTACTGGATATAGGCCTTGAGGCAGGGCTTCAAATGAACTTTTGGACAATGTCATTAGTCATGGAATCAGGTTGCTTCTTTCTCTCCCTAGGCCTTGTCCTTGTCCTAGGTCAGGTCAGTTGGTTAGTTCTTGCCTTTGTTCCCTAGTGCCAAAGGGAAACAAAATGTAAGGCAGCTTGGATTTTGTGGATAGCCTGGCCCTTGCGGCTGGGGTTGCAGGCCTACTTGCTCACATGGGGAGATGTTGCCTTTCCATATAGTCCTGCTTGCTCATGGGGCGTGTGTGTGTGTGTGTGTGTGTGTGTGTGTGTTGGTCTTCTTGTTATACCCCTTTCCTATTGGCTGTAATAGCCCCCATGTTAATACCTGTTAGACCAGCATAGGCTTTCTCCCTATCGATTACGTCTTTGTATTACTGTGTAAAGGACGATCTCTGTAGGTAATTTTACTCACTTACTATTATTTGGTACTTTGTCCCTCTCCCCTCAAGGATGGAGAAGGCTTGCTTGCTTGCTTGCTTGCTTTTTTTTTTGGTACCGGGGATTGAATCACAACCTTGCGCTTACCAAGCAAGTGCTTGAACCACTGAGCTAAATCCCCAGCGCCTGAATTTCTAATTAGTAATTTTTATTCTCTATCACTTCCATCTACAGACCTGTATAGAACTAGGGTCCATTTTTGTTGGCTCTGTGCCCACTAAATTTAATTTGAAGTCTAAGACTCAGGCATACTTGTAATCTCATTTACCATGGAGGCTGAGACAGGAGGATCACTTGAGTCTGGGAATTTAAGCCTAGACAGTGTAGGGAAACCACGTTTCAAAAAACAAAACACTGGATTTAATCTAAGGTCTGAACTGCCTTCTTCATAGACTGTAGCCATGGACAGGTTTCCTTTAAATTGAAAACTGCAGCTTACTAGAGGTATGCATCCATTTAATCTTACTTTTCTGAATTCACAGTCCTTTCTAAGAAGTTCTGCTATTACTGTCTGTCAGTTTGCAGCATGAGTAGCTTTATAGAAATTTCTTGGAGGTTGTTCTGATTTTAACAAGTATTTTACCCTATGAGTTGCTTTATTCCTTCAGTTTTCTGTATCACAACTAAAATAAAATACTCTTTTTAGTCATATGTATTTGGTAGTAACAGTATATGTCTTTTATTCTTAGGCATTATATTCCCAAATGCAGAATCATTTCTGGGAAATGGAGTTTAGGTGATACCTTCCAAGTGCTTGGATACTACCAAGTTAAATAAGTATAACTGTATAGTAATTAAGATATGGTGTGCCAGAATCATAGTTGGAGACATTGAACCAGCACTGAATAGCAGAACTTTCTGCACTGATGGAAGTGTTTTGTATCTGTGTGGTCTGTTGTGGTAACCACTTGCTACATGTGGCTATTGAGCATTTAAAAATATAGGTAATGTAACCAAGAAATTGCATTTGATTTTTATTTAGTTTAGCTTTAATATTGTTTAAATAGCCACAAGTGTCTAGTCGCTGCCTTATAGGACAGAACAAATAGAATTCTTTTGTATCATTTTTTAAATGTACTCTTACCTCAGTATGTAGAAGAAGAAATTTTCTGTTTTTTTTGTGGAATTTAAAAAATGATCTCATGGACCAGGGATTTAGCTCAGTGGTTCAAGCGCTTGCTTGGTAAGCGCAAGGTCTTGAGTTCGATAACTGGTACAAAAGAAAAAAATCTCATAAGCCCACAGAATAAGCTAAATTCCCCTTTATCAGTTAATTCTTTGTGCTTGTTATTTATTCCTGTTGGTAAAATATACCTTTATGTAAATGCAGATTGTTAATAATTATTCAGTAACCTTACTTGGGTATTTGTTTGTTGACAAAGATTTCAGATGAAGACTCCCTCTCCCTCATTGAAACACAGGCCTCACATATAGTAGACAAGTACTCTACCACTGAACTACACTCCCAGCCCTACATGGAATCTTGGTTTCTTTTTTTTCCTTTGGTACTGGGGGTTAAACCCAGAATTTTCTGAGTTACATCCCAAGCCCTTTTTTAAAATGTTGAGACGTGGTTTTGCTTAGTTGCTTTCTTTCTTTTTCATTGCTGGACCAGAATACTTGACACCCTTAAGTTAAAGGAAGAAAGGTTTGTAGAGGTTTTGGTCCATAGTCAGCTGTCTCTACGGCAATGTTGCATGAAGAAAGGACATATCAAGAGGAGAAATCGTTCATGGCAGGGCAGGCAATAAACCAGCATTTAGCCTGCCTTTCTTATCTCCCTTTATATTCCACCCAGGTTGCAAGCCCACTGGTGTGCACCTCCCATACCCAGGGTGCAGCTCCACCTTCAGTAAATCTGATCAAATGCATCCACAACTACGCCAGTGTAATCAGTGGACTAATCCAGTTACCACACAACCCTTAATCTGTATTCATGCACCCTTGTTCCAGCCAGCTCTGAAAAGCCCCACCAATGAGTGCATGAGGCTTTGGGGGGACATCTAGATACAAGCCATAATAGTCACTAAATTGCCTGGGCTGGGCTTGTGTCCTCTTAGATCTTTAGTCTCCCAGGGTGCTGCAATTATAGACTGCCTCGCTACACAATACTTTGTTTTGAAAATTCCCCCCGAAATTGTAGTAAAGACCTTTTGGTACTTTAATGGTTTTGAGGAATTCTTGGGACGAAAAATTAAAGAAAAATCTTTGATGTGTTAGAGTATTTTTGAGAACTGAGCAGCAGACGTATGAAGCAGGCTAAGCCTGGTGGCACACATCTGTGATCCCAGCACTAGGCAGGTGAAGCAGCCTGAACTACATAGTGAGACATGTCTCCCAACAAAACAAAACGAGTTTCTGTAGAAGCATATAAATGGTTATCTCATGGATTGTTTTATAAAGTACAAAAGTACTTTGAGTTTAATAGGAAATCTATAAGATAAAAATGTGGATACTAAAGCAATGTTAAATGGATTCCATTGGATGTGTATAGCAGAGGGGAGATGTTTAACTTTGGAATGTGAATTGGGATAAATGAATTGGAATAGTTTTGAAAAATCGATATGTATGCTTTAATTAATTTTTTTTATTTGAATATTGCAGTATTTAAAAATGACTACAAAAAGAAGTTTGTTTGTGCGGTTGGTACCTTGTCGTTGTCTGCGAGGGGAAGAAGAGACTGTCACTACTTTGGATTACTCTCATTGCAGTTTGGAACAGGTTCCCAAAGAGATTTTTACTTTTGAAAAAACTTTGGAGGAGCTCTATTTAGATGCTAATCAGATTGAAGAACTTCCAAAGGTATGTCAATACTGTTTTGGTTTTTTTTTTCCCTTTTTGAGGCAGGGTTTCACTGTGTAGTTCAGGCTGGCCTTAAACTCACTTTGTAGCCCAGGTTGGTCCTCATCTCTCAGCAGTCCTCCTGCCTCAGCTTCCCAAGTGCTGGGATTATAGGCGTATGCCACCATGCCTGGCACAATGTGTTATTTCTGATAGTGTTCTAATACTGCCAATACATGGATGTGTGTTGCTACCACTTTTTAGTTTAATTTTACCTTAATGTATGTAGGCCAATTCAGATTGTTGTTGTTTTTGAATTCTAATTTGTATCTCTTTTTGTTTGTTTTGTTTTTTGGTCTTTTTGAGACACCATCTCACTATGTATGTGGTTCGGCTGTCCTTGAACTCACTGTGTAGCCCAGACTAGTCTTGAATTCAAGGTGACCCTCCTCCTGTTAGGGTAGCCTGCTTCTAAAAATGGCTCACCAACTAAACATTACCTGGTTCTGGGTTACTTGGCTTTTCCTCCAGAGTTAGATTCCAGGTTCTTCTCGTCTTCAAGAAAGAATTGAACAAAATGAGCCAAAAACAAAGTTTATTCAAGAAAATAAAAGTGAAGCGTGAGGAAGAAGCTGGCTCTGCAGAACAAACTTGGGCTGAGTAGGAGAAAAAGCAATAAAAGGACACCCTGGAGAAAGCAGGGTGGGCTATCATTAGGAAAGCCATGTAGCCAGCTCTTCTTGGCATCTGTGCCATTTTAAACTGTTCAAATCTTGAGGAAAGCTACATGAACTTAATATGGTGTTCAGAGGCAGTGTTGTTACCCATACCTCACAGTAAGGTCTAGGCTGTCCTGTTGAAAATCTGCTTGAGTTCTAACAAGAAGACCACTTGCAAGACTTGGGAACTTCTCTGTGCATGTGTCTAGGATCTTGCAGTTAACAGATGAGGCCTACTTCTCTAGCCAGCTTTGCCACACCTGTCTTAGTTACTTTTCTTGTTGCTCAGACGAAATACCCGACACCCAAAATTAAAGGAGGAAAGGCTTATTTAGCTCTCAGTTTGTGAAGGTTTCAGTCCATAATCAGCTGGCTGCAAGGCAGGGTGGCATGGCAGGCATTGCAGAGGAGAAACAGTTCCTGATGGGCAGAAGATAGCAAAGCAATAAGGGGAAAAATAATCCAGCTTACTGGGATTAGGGTGGTGCCAAACCAATCAGTGGACTGATTTAGTAATCACCCACTCTTAATCCTGGCATTGCACCATGAATCAATCACGTACTCTAAATTCAGCTACTTTTTTTTTTTTTTTTTCCAGCGCCGGGGATTGAACTCACAACCTTGCGCCTGCCAGACAGGCACTTAAGCCACTGAGCCAAACTCCCAGCCCTAGTTTTTGGAGGCAGGGTCGCACTGTGTAGCTCGGGTCGGCCTTGTGCTCGCTTTGTAGCCCAAGCTGGCCTTGAACTCACAATGCTCCGCCTACCTCAGCCTCCGGAGTACTGGGATTAAAGGCGTGCACCACCACGTAAATTCAGCTACTTCTGAAAAAGCCCCACCTCTGACTGCATGAGACTTTGGGGGACATCTAGACACAAACCGTAACAATGCCCTACTCTCCTATCTCATTTCCTCAACCTCCCTAGTGCTGGCATTATGTATGTGAGGCACCGTGCCCAACTTCTAATTCAGATTTTTAAAAATAGATTTTTGAAGCTAGATGTGATAATGGCAATCCCAGAACTCTTGGAGGCTGAGCCCGGAGGATGGCAAGTTTGAGCCCAGCTTGGGCAGTTTAGTGAGACTCTATCTAAAGATAAAAAATGGGCTAGGATGTAGAGACCCCCTGTAAAACAAATCAAAACAAAAATTAACATTTAGAACTTGAAATTAATTGCTTGAATATTTATACAAATAGCTTCAAATTTTATATTTACTTCAAACATTATTATAACTAAGTTAGGTAATGAGGCTATATAATTTCTGGAGCCGTTCAATTTAACTAGACAAAGAACTGAAATGCTGTCTTTTCCTAGTTTTTATAAGTCATTGTTGTATATTGTTATAATTGGGGAGAGTTGTCATTTTAGATATTATGTCATGATTTTATTGTTAACTTTTTAAAAGCTGTGTTTTGTTTTCCTGATTTTATAATGCTTGAATGGTTTTGGAAGACTTAAAATCCGGTGTTTTTTCTTTTCCTCTCATCATTTTATGCACCATTTCCTAGGTTTCATGCAAAAACTGCTGTTACTTTCAAAGATTAGGATCCTTAGCCAAGCCAGTCGTGGTGGTACATGCCTTTAATCTCAGCACTCAAGAGGCTGAGGTAGGAGGAGCGTTGTGAGTTGGAGGCTGTCTTGGGCTACAACACGAGCACAAGGCCAGCCTGAACTACATAGTGCAACCCTGCCTCAGAAAAGGAGGGCCCGGAGTTTGGCTCAGTGGCTTAAGCGCCTGTAAGGATCCTTAGCCACTCAAACAGGAGACTTTGGAGCTGAACAGAGACCCACTGATGACTCATGAAATATTTTAGCATGTGTAGAGAGCACTTTGAAAACTAAGCTAATTTGGACTGTGAGTTTTGTAAAATAAAAAAAAGTCTGGACACGTTGATAAATAAAAATTTTCACATGAGTAAGAAATATTTTTAATATGTCTCATGCAATATATATAGTATACTTGAACTAAAATTATTATTTAGCTAAATTCATATTTAATTGGGCATCCTGTATTTAATTGGCAACCCTAATCATAATATGTTTCATGAAATACTTATTTTAGGTTTTCATATTGTGTAAACATGCTGAATGAGAGTGTGCAAAAGGTTGTATTTTCTGATGACCACTAGTAAAATCCTTTGGAAAGCTACAGTTGTCCTAGATAATTTTATGAATAAACCTATAATGGCTGTGGATAAATATTGAAGGTTATCATTTTCATGTTTTTAAATTATATAGTTTGTGGTAGGGTGCTTTATAATTTACTGTTCTTTGTTATTTGTTGTTCTTGAGCACATGATTTATCTTCCATATCCAGTTCTAATAGAGAAGGTGGAAGACCGAGTCATCACCTTTCCCTGTTCACAGCCAGTAGGGTCTCAGTCTGAGATTGTGTTGAAAAGATAGAGGCTTGCTATAACAATGCAGGTGACTCGGTCATTTATTTATCTGATACCTGTCAATTTGACATTTTTGGTAAAAGATTCTTAAATATGGCTTTGATTTGGAACGAGGTTGCATGAAAGGTAAATTTCAGAGTTTATCATATTTAATGACCACTTTTGCTTTTTGTATTACTGGAGATTGAACCTAGGGGCTTCACTCTAAATTATATCCCCAGCCCTTTTTATATTTTTTTTATCTTTGAGACAGTGTCTTGCTAAGTTGACCACACTGGGCTCAAGTTTGTAATCCTGCTAGCTCAGCCTCCCAGAGAACGGAGATTATAGGCATGTGCCAGAATGTCCTCTTACCTACTTATTTTTTTACTACCTCAATAGAAAGTGCAGTCATATACTTATTCTCACTAAGTGCATTTTGCTTAGGCAGAAGTATGAGGATGTAAATCATTTGAAATGATTCAGATGTATTCTGGTCTAGGATAGCCTAATCAGAATATCAAGACACTTTTCCTGGTATCAGTGTGCAGATACAACTCAATTTTAAAAATACGACTAAAATATTTATTTGTATAAAAGTTAGTACATGAAATATTTAGGTAAGCTGAAAAAAATAATCAAAATCTTTTTTCTCTTTTGTCAATAGCAACTTTTTAACTGTCAGTCTCTACACAAATTGAGTTTGCCAGACAATGATTTAACAGCATTACCAGCATCCATTGCAAATCTTATTAATCTCAGGGAACTGGATGTCAGCAAAAATGGTAAGCCCTCTACTCCCAAGTTTTTGTACTTGGAAACATGTTTAAGATTTCTGTTGTTTTCATAAATATATAAAATTAAAATCAAATTATGTTTTATTATATTAGCTTTATCTGAGAGTAAATTTATTTTGCATAAATATAAATACTTTCAATCCTGTTTTATCTCAAATTTAGTAAAAATTTAATGTTACAATCTTGGCTTAGAATTTGTGTAAATGTAAAATCTATGATAGCTTAAAGCAGTTGAAAAATAAATGTTAACTTTTTTTTAATCTATTTTGAACTGCAGTCATCAAGTTGTGCAGTAAATCTCTTGAATGTATTCTTATGGTCTAACCCAAATTTTGTACTCTTTGTTGAAAATATCCCAGTCCTCTAAACTACTTCTCTTTAATCACTATTTTACTGTCTGCTTTTGCATTTGCCTTCTGAAGATTCTATAGGTAAATGAGATTGTGCAATATTTGTCCCTTAGTTTCTGACTTACATTACTTAACACAGTGTCTTCCAGAATCATGCATGTTGTCACAAATGACAGGATTTTCCTATTTTGAATCTAGGTTCTTGCACATACAAAGCAAGTGTTCTATCACTGAGCTAAATCCACAGCCAGCCCCCAGATACTTCTTAATTGATTTAATTTCCTTTGGATGTATACCCAGTAGTGGAATTGCTGAATCATATGGGAGTTCTGTTGTTAACTTTTGAAAAATGTACCTCCATTCTGTTTTCCATAATGGCTATACTAATTCACATTCTCATCAATGGTGTCTTAAGGATTCCCTTTTCTCTGCATCCTTACCAACACTTGCTATCTTTCAGCTTGCTTGTGTTCCTGCTTCTCTTCTCTTCTCTCTGCTCTCTCTCTCCTTCTTTCCTCTTCTCTGTATCCTTCCCCTTTCTCCCTCCCTGTTTCTCCCTCCCCTCTTCCTTCCTTCCATGACTTTGCTGAGGATTGAACCCAGGGCTTCAGGGGTGCTAGGCAAATACTCTACCATTAAGCTGTATCCTCACTCCTCTGTTTGCATTCTAACAGGTTCAAAATGATACCTTACTGTGCTATTATACTTAATTTACATTTTTTTGGTAATTAGCCATGTTGAGCATTTTTTTCATATAATTTTTGGCTCTTTGTCTTCTTTTGGGAAATACCCATTCAGATACTTTGTCCATTTTAAAATCAAGTTTTCTTGCTGTTTGATGGCCTTATATTTTAGGTATTATTAACCCCTCCTAAAGTGATGGCTTTTGAACATTTACTCCCATTCAGAGGGTTATGTGTTTATTCTTTTTGCTTGGGTGTGAGAAGTTTTTTAGTTTTACATAATCTATTTAACTACTAATGCTTTTCTTGCCTGTGCTTTTGGTGTGCTGTTTATTAAAAAAAATTACTGTCCAGACCACTCCCATGCTCCAGAGTGCTGTGGGCCCTTTTCCTTTGCGGGTTTTGTTTTTTAAATTTATTTTTATTTTATTTTATTTTGTTTTGTTTTATTGTTTGTTTATTTATTTATTTATTTTTGTGGTAGAGTTGCTGTGTAGCCCAGGCTGACCTAGAGCTCAGCAACGAGCTACATACCTCTGCCTCCTGAGTGCCAGGAATTAAGGGTGTGTATCACCACACCTGGCTCCCTTGCATTTTCTTTTTGTAGATGTATAGCTTCAGATCTTAACATTTGAATCTTTAATCCATTTTGAGTTGTTTTGCCTGTTGTGTAAGGGTTTTATTTCATTCTTCTACATGTAATTATCTACTTGTCCCAACACTTTCTATTGAAAAAAACTGACCATTCCCAATTGTGTGTTTTTGGCACCTTTGTCAAAAATAAATCCACTGTAAATGTGTAGATTTATTTCTGGCCTCTCTATTCTGTTCCACTGATCTGTGTCTATTCTTATGTCAGTGCTTGGCCTCTTCCTTGTAGGTTCGTAGTAGATTTTGAAGTTACATACGATGATTCCTGCAGCTTTGATCCTTTTATTCAGTAATGCTTTGCCTATTGGCCTGTCTTCTAAAGAAGACTTACAAGAGTGATGCTTAAACTGTTCTGTCAAAGTGGCTTATAGAAAGTTTGTGGTGAGGGGAGATGAAAGAAATAAAAACTAGATAATTGTTAGCCGGGCATGGTGGCGCATGACTGTAATCCCAGCACTCAGGAGGCTGAGGCAGGAGGATTGTTGCAAGTTTGAGACCACCCTGGGCTACAAAGTGAGCTCAACCTGAACTGCACAGTGAGACCAAAAAACTACGTAATTGTTAATGCAGGAATTGTAAGAGAAACCAGAAAGAGCAGCCCATTTTTATCTGATAAGGGAGTGTTAGAGGTTAACCAAAGCCTTTCCATTTGTTTATTTGTTTATATAAAATTTTGGGGGTTTCTCTTCCTTTTTCTTTTTTGACTTGATCTCACTATATGCCCTTGAATTCACTCTGTAGCATAGGCTGGCCTTGAACTCAGGAGCTATTCACATGCTCCAGCTTCCTGAATGCTTGGATTGCAGGTGTGTGCCACCACATCCAGCTGGCCTTTCCTTTTAAGGAAGAGTGAATCCAAAGTTTGTGGCCAAAGTGGAAAGCAAATCTTTGAACCTGAAAAAATGTGATGATTTGAGATAAACTGGTAGAAAAGCCTTTTCTCTTTAAAACTGAAGGAGGTTGCATTGATTGAGAGTGTAACATATGGCTGGGGAAGTCACTGTGGTTTGCTCTTACAGTTTCAATTGTTAAAATTACCATTGGCATTATAGTGAGAACTGAGCCCAGTCATGTTGCACACTGACCTGGAACTTAATGTTTTGACTTGTTATCAGTGGTCACTGTGAAGTATTTTAATAAATACAGACTTTAACTGGGGTGTGCACCCATTGGGCTTTACTGTCAGCTTTGTCTTACTCATTGTGTTACAGCTGCCCTGTGTCATACATCCTCTAAAAATTAATCATTTGGTTTTTTAATTCCTGGATTAGACTGTTTTGACTGGGACTCAGTGTTCTATAGTACTGCTGTCAGTCTTTAGACTGCAGAAACAGTAAGGAACTATTAGTTTAAATTCAACAATTAGGACACGGGGGAGTTTTTTCCCTCCAGACAAAGAACAGAAGAACTCACTCTCAGTTGAGTCCAATTTGGGTTTATTACTCTTTGCAGTGAACAAAAACCCATTGGTGGGAATTCCTGTGAATTTTGGGGGTATGTTTTTTAAAAAAAAAATTACAGAATTTGGACATTTGATAATTTTGGGTTACATAAGAAAAATACTGTAAGTTTGTTCAGGAGAGATGCTATAAAGCAGGGGAATTTTATGGTTAGATACCTTAAATCTTATCTGTAGAAAGAGCAGATTGGAAAAAGACCAAAACTATAACTTGATAATATATAGTGATTATTTTAGTTAAAAGGAAAGGATGTTTGAAGTGGTTTGGCTTAGACAGTGATCATGCTTTGGCTTTGATTAAAAAATGATTACAATTTTTTTTTTCTGATTTTGATATGCCATATTGACAGCATGGCCTAGTCTAATGTTGGTGTTTTGTGAAACAGTTCAGTTCATTATAACCCCAGGGTCTTCCTCTGAATAACAGCTAGTTTGTGGCAGGACCAAGGATTGGCTCATATTATCAGGCCAGTTCGAAGGGATCAAGAATTTTCAGTTTATCAGAATTAAAGAGTTATTTTCTAGTGAGAAGGGTATTTAAGATAGCCATGTTTTATAATATCTAGTGCTTCATTTTAAGTTTGCACAATAGTCTTAACAAAAAATAAACTGCCCAGAAGGAACACTGTTAAGTGAAAATGAGAAGGAAACAGTTGAAATTGTTAGAGAATTGAGAAGTAGGTTGTGATAAAATTTATGTCCCTGTTCTTTAGAAGGACAAAAGGAACCATCTTTGTAGACTGGCTGTGTTACAGTTTATATCCAAAACATTCCCAATAGTCTCAAGTATTAGAAGTGGGACTTTGAGGAAGTGATTAGATTGTGGGGGCTCTCTACTCATCAGTAGATTAATCATAACTGAGTGTGCTGTTACAAGGTAGGGTCTTTCCAGATTATCCATGTAATGAGAATAACCCTTATAGTAGTTCTGACATAATCATTTTTCTTTGGAAATATATTGTTCATTTAAAAAACAAACACAAAAAACAACAGGAAGTGGGGCCTGATGGGAATGGTTGGTTCAGTGGGAGCATGACCTGGAAGTGTATATTGTCCCCTTCTCTGCTGTGTCAGTCAGTGTTTCATTAGAGAAATAGATATAACACAAGATATACAGCTGTTTAAGAAATTACAAGATTGACTTATGGTCATCCACAGAGTTGGATGAGATAGAGTGCAGAGGGTGTCTGCATGCTGGTGACTGAACGATGCAGTCCAAGGTTTGGAATTCACTGCAGTATCCTGTGCAAGTCTGTATTAGGAGGCCAGTGAGTCTGCAGTGGAAGGCTGAAGGATCTGAGGTGGAAGCCAAACCATCTTTGCTAGAAGCCAGGAAATGACACCAAGCTGAAGGCTAACAGTAGAGCACCTCTGAAGAATAGAAGCAAGTCCGTCCTTCCTCATTTCCCCTTGTACCACCATCCAGGCCATGGAGCTGCCGTAGGATGGGTGGTTCCCTAGGGTGTATAATTGCTGAATTTAGTTAAGCTTTTCAACTTCTCAAGTTAACACCATCAATCAACCATTACATCTTCCTTTTGTTTTCTCTGCTTCCTGCCTGGCATGAATTACGCTGCTTTTCTCTGCCGTGGACCTTCTGTGACATTTCTGCCTTAGATCCATGTCTTTTTTTTTTTCCCCCCCTTAGATCCATATCTTAATGGTTACAGAATTATAGCATAGTGTCTGATACTTGATGTATATTTGGTATATACAGGGTAGGTAACTTCCATTTCAGGTATTTTGAGTTTGAGGTACCTAAACAAAATCAAAATAATACAGTAATGCTGACTTTGAAGCATTTTGTTTAAGTGCCTCTCAAATTCTGTTAATTTTTCCTTTAATTGAAAAATATTTTATGGAGGAATCTTTGAGACTGTATTAATAGCCTATCATGTTTCTACCCAGTAAAAACATTATCGTGTTTTTTACCCAGTAAATTTGGCTTCCATTGGTGGACCTTTTGTGGTGTTTTTGGTTTTGCGTTTGGTGTTAAGAATTTGTCCATGTTTAAGCATATACTTATTCTACCATGTAGCTGCACACCCAGCCCTTTGGTGAAATTTGACCAAAATAGTTATTACTGTGGTATTGG
>RJWM01007504.1:0-77606 GCA_004363535.1 Dasyprocta punctata | reverse complement strand
AGCTGTCCAGTTAGACAGTTTCGTGGGTTTTGAATGAAAACAAATGTAAAATTTTCATTTTTGTTCCTGCAAGACCAGCCTGGACTGCATAGTGAGACCCTGTCTCAAAAAGACAAAAAAAAAAAATTTTTTTTTTCATTTTTGATATTGAATCCATGTTGTGATAATTATAGGTATTGAGTTAAAGAAAGTATGATTAAAATGCATTTCAGCTGCTTGTTTTTACTTACTATTTTTGTTTGTTTGTTTGTTTTTGAGACAGGGTTTCACTATGTAGCCCAGGTTGGTCTTGAGCTCACAGCAATCTGGCCTCAGCTTCCCAAGTGCTGGGATGACAGGTGTGCGCCACCACACCTGGTGTTTTGACTTATTATGGTTCCTGGTGAGTTTAAGGTGCCGCATGTGGCTCGCATTATATTTATAGTGAACCAAACTGGACCGAAGTCTCGGGTGCCTGTCTAAGGATTTTGCTTTTATTCTGGCCTAGATGGAGAGAGTTCAGAGAGTCGGGAGCAGAGGAGGGTGACAGCCCCAGGGTGTGGAGGGAGGTGGGCAGATGGTGCGGGGAGGGGAGGGGAGGAGGGCAGTCTGGAGTGGCTGGATGTGGGGTAGGAGCCTCGGGAGAAGTTTGCGCGGGAGATGGAAACGGGAACTGTGACATCCAGGTAATCTTTCAGGTCAAGAGAGTACAGGAGCTAAAGGAGCGAGTTTGTGTTCAGAGCCACCCCAGGTGGGATGCACAGAGGACTGGGGTGGGTGCTGGCGGCTGGCGGCCGCAGTGCGAGCTTCCCGGAGAAGCAGCAGCAGCTCTGGGGCGCCAGAGATGCGCAGCCCACCTGGGTTTAAGCGCCGAGGAGGTCAGGGGAGCCCCTGGCAGGAATCAGCAGGCACAGACGAGCGCGCCGCCTTTTGGGTCCATCCGTCGCTAAGAAGCTGCTGCCCCTCGGGGTGTAGGGCTCCCTGTCACCCTGCCACGGGCCCTGGCAGGAGCTGTGGCCGGGGCACTAACAAGACGTGGCTGCCACCTTGTGGCCCTTAGCTCTGCTGCAGCTGGGCCAGGCCACGCCTTGGCTCGGTGACTGCGGGCGGCCAGGCCTGTGTGGCCATCTTCGCTGCCGTCCCTGCCCTTTTCCCCCACTCGTTCCCTCTCCTGGAGAGATTCCATTTCAGCAGTCAGCCCCGAAGCCACGAAGAGGGAGCAGCCTCTGAGTCTCCGGCATTGGTGGGAGACCACCGCAGGGAGTAAGCGAGCTACAAGGGTCTCCCCGCGCCTGCTGCCCACCCCTGACGCGGCACGACCCGCAGGAACCCGAGCAGGCACCTCCGGTTTTCCTGCTGCAGTTCACACCCACTGTTAATTAAGAACCCGTGATGCTCACGGCCCTGAAAAATGTACGCATCACCCAGAGCTTGGGGTTTGGTGATCTGGAATATTCCCACTCTTAGATTTATTTCCTGTGTTGATTAAAATTTTTATAAGGTGCTGATTTGATCCCCAGCACTATCAATAAGGAGAAAAAAAGAACTTTTACAACAGACCTTCCAGTATTGTAGTGCTGGAGTCCTTTAAAGATTAAACCAGTTATCTACTACACATAATCACATGTGAAGCTTTATTTTATTAATATAGCAAATAGCTACATGGAAACAAGTCCTAAAAGGTATGAAGCTGCAAGAATGCAAACATTCTTTAGTTAAAATTTATTTTTATCTAAGTAATAGCTGCACTTCAGGTAGTGTGTTAGTCGACTTTCCATTATCATAACAAATACTTAAAATAAAACAGCCTAAAAAGAGGCCATGTTTCTGCTGGCTCCCAGTTCACAGGTTTCTGTCCAGGGTGGCTCAACGCTGCTGCCAGACAGGGGCTGGCGTCCCGCAGTCCCCGTGCAGCCTGTGTCCATGCTGAGCTGAAACCCCCACGGTGCCCCATCCTCCAAGGGTCCACCGTTGCACAACAGCACCATGGTCCGGCCTCCAAGTCTTCCAAACAAGGGCCTTTGGGAAGCAGGCCAAATCCAAATGTAGAAAATAGTAAAAACAGAAAAAAGACTTGTAATGTAAAATCCCAAGTACCTCGTCTGCCTTTTCTCATTTCCCAGCCCTGCACCCATAGAAAAGTACTCCTAACTCTTTTCAATTTCCTTTAACATGTATATCTATGCTTCAGGACAATATGTTTCCCAATTTTATTCTTAATTGATTCATTCCTCCTTCTCTAAATAATTACATAATTTTTTCTTCTACTGACAATTGAACCCAAAGCCTTTGTACTTTTAATTTTTAGTTTTAGAATTAATTTTATGCTTTGCTTTTTGAGACAGAATCTCACTATGTAGTTTGGGCTGGCCTAGACTCGCTTTGTAGCCCTTCATGTAGCACCTTCAATCACTATATAGGGATCCTCCTGCCTCAGCCTCCCAAGTGCTGGGATTATAGGCATGCACAACCACACCCAGCTCTATTGGTACATTTTTGAAATATATAATGCTCACATGAATCATAGGGAATTTGTACCTGTATGTGATATATCTTGATTCTTCTTTTCCCTATTCCCTTCCCCCCTTCCGTCTCTCTTCCCCTCTTTATTTACAAAAGCTTTGCTTCCATTTTGTCCTTCTACACTTGCTTCTTTTCCCTTTCTTCCTTTTCCCCTCCCCTCCCTTGTCCTCCTCCGCATTTGAACATTTTCTTCCCACTTCCCAATATCTGTCCTCCATTTCTGTCCTTATTTACCCTTTCAATTTCTGGCACCAGTGAAACAATGTGATGTTTAAACATGTGTATCTGATATATTTCACTTGAGTATGATCTCAAGGTGCACCCATTTAGCTAGAAATGTCTCAACTTTATCCTTCTTTATGGCCTTGGCTCTGAGCTAACCAGCAGCCTTCTTGCACTTTTTATAGATAGAATTTGCTAGATCACTGGGTGCCCAGGCTGGGCTCAAACTTGGGAACCTTGTGCTTGAGCCTCCTAGACTGGTGGGGTTATAGGCATGTACCATGATGCCTGGTGTTATATAATTTTGGTTAGGCAATGGCGAGTATTTCTATTACTTAACATATAACTAGTGCTCATTGCAAATATGTAATCCTGTAGTTTTCCTGGAATTAATAATTACCCCAATTTTTTATTTGTCTAGTTTTTTGTATCTGTCATTATTTTCCATGCTCACAAAGGTTGATCTTTCATTTTTTCTTGTATGCACAGTACTTCTGAGATAGGGTTCTTCAGAGAAACAGAACTAATAGGATGTGTGTGTGTGTGTGTGTGTGTGTGTGTGTGTATTTATACAGGGCAGGGAGCAAAAGCAACAGAGGGGAAGAGTTCATTTGAAGGAATTGGCTTACATACTTTAGGGAGATGGAAGCCTAAAATCTGCAGGGTAGCCAGGGGCTGGGAAAGAACTCATGTTACAGGTCAAGTCCAGTTTGGAGGTAGAATCCCCTTTCCTTAAGGTTTTCGACTGATTGAATGAGACCATCTCTGTTATGGAGGATAATTTGCTTGATCCAAAGTCTACTGATTAGCCGGGCGTGGTGGCGCACGCCTTTAATCCCAGCACTCGGGAGGCTGAAGTAGGTGGAGCATTGTGAGTTCAAGGCCTCCTTGGGCTGCAATGCGAGTGCAAGGCTGGCCTGAGCTACGTAATGCGACCCTGCCTCAAAAAATCAGGGCTGGGAGTTTGGCTCAGTGGCTTAAGCACCTGCCCTGGCAGGCGCAAGGTTGTGAGTTCAATCCCTGGTGCCCCCCAAAAAAAAGAAAAAAAAAAAAATCTACTGATTTAAATATTAATCTTATCTAAACAAGCAACAGCTAGACTGGTGGTTGACCAGATACCCAGGAGTCATGCTACACAAACACACAGAATGAAGTGCCGCCAGTAACCCTAGATGGTTTGTTCACAGATGTGGCCTTCTGTGCCTGTCCAGTTGGGGTGTCCCAGCATCACTGTCCTGGACCCTTCCACTGTCTTCAGTGACTCCTATTTCAGGGGAAGATGTTCTCTAGTAGCTTTTGGTGTGCGGAAAGTAAACTTCCACAGCCTTACATGAGTATGAATGTCTATTCTTCTCTCACACGTGGCTGGCATGGGTCCTGTGGAGTCACGGCTCTTTCCAGTATCTCCAGGGAATGGAGGGTTTTCCCTCAGAATTTTGTAGACTTTGCTCCATTGTTTTTGGTTTCTCAGAGTTTGCACAGTCCAGTGAAATTCAGATTTTCTATCTTTTGCGTATAACCTGCATTTTTTTCTCTGGAAGTTTAAGCATTTTTCAAAGCTGATTCCAAGCGAACCCCAAGTTCATGTGGCGTGTCCAGGGCAGCCCTTTTGCCCTTACTGTGTGGAGCACTCACAAGAGATTTTAGTCTGGAATCTCCTGTCCTTCAGCTCTGGGGGACATTCTTGGTCACTTCGTTTATTTTTTCCTTCCCACTTTTAATTATTATTTCTGGCAACTTTTAATTTTACTTGGGTGGATATGCTCTGATCCTCTATACTTATTTGGTTTTTGTTCTCTTTGACTTTCTTTTTATTTTTTAAATTTTTATTCTTTGTCTTTTTGATTTCCTTTCAGATTACTGGTGGGTAGGCAGGTGAGGAGCCAAGGAGCATACCCCGTACCCTGTACCCGGCACACGGCAGGTTCCGGAGGGCTCTCTTTTTGTCTTTTTGAGACAGGGTCTCGCTATGCAGTTCAGGCTAGCCTAGAACTCACTTTAGCCCGGGCTGACCTCGATCTCCCAGCAATCCTCCCACCTCAGCCTCCCGAGCGCTGGGATTAGAGGCACGTGCCACCACACCCGATCTTTGACTTTCCTGTTGGCAGAGCTGGGGTTTGTTTTCTGATGGTTTCTCTGTTTCTGTTCCACTCCCACGGACGTCAGTGGTGCAGCTGCAGCTGCAGCATCTTCCTGTGTCTCTCTTTCCTCCGAGTCTTGGTTGGTTGGTTTCACCCACCCCGCTTGGTGCTGGAGGCTTCCCCAGATGTCAAATCACCCTTAACCGTGCCCATACTTAGGAATGAGGATGTTTGGAGCTCTATTTTGGACTTACCGACTGGTGGGCTCCCTTTTAATGGGTCTGTCTTAGTTACTTTTTGCTCGTTGCTGAGACAAAATACCTGACGCCCCAAATTAGGGAAGAAAAGGTTTATTCTTACAGTTTCTCAGGCGTTTCAGTTTATATTCAGTTGGCTCCAAGGCAGCATGGTGTAGCGGGGCTGCGGTTCATGGCGGCTGCAACCGCAAGGCCCGCTGGGGAGAGAGCAGGCGGAAGCCTGGAAGCGCAGAAGAGGAAGACCCGCCTTCCCTTACCCTGTACCTCAGCTCCACCCCTGGGCAGGTGCAGCACCTGCATCACCAATCCCGGAGCTACACAACAAATCAGTAACGAGTGCCAGACTCAGCCCCATCAAAAGTATATGAGGACTTGGGGGGACATAGTATATCACCCAATACAGGGTCTGTCAGTGAGCCTCCTATTGCACTGAAGATCCCAGTATATTTGCACTTTTTGAGGGCACCCAGTTTCTGCAGATAGGAAGGATCACTCATTTCCCACCCTAGAAGTGGGGTCCAAGCCTCGCTGCTGGCCGCCTGCGGTCTGGGTGAGGAAGGTGGCGGAGGTCTCCGCAGGCCCTGAGCAGACATCCGTGGAATGGTTCTCGTCCCACCCGGCCTTCCCTGTTCCTCATATCCCAGAGCTCCAAGCTTCTCCAGGTCTAGAAGTGTGATCATTCAGTTTCCCAAAGGAAGAGCATTCTGAGACCTGCTGTAGGGTCTCGGGGGTGTGGGGGAGAGGCACTGTCTCATGAGGAGCTGGGGAGAAGCACCCAAGTGTTCAATTCTTCCCCTTCCAACCAGCACTTGCATGTGCGTGTGTGTGCATGCGTGTGTGTGTGTGTGTGTGTGTGTGATGCTGGGGAGTGAACCCAGGACCTTTTCACAAGGCCTTCCTCATTTTTTTTTTTTTTTTTTTGTTCCAGGGCTCAAACTCTCAACCTCACACTTGCCAGGCAGGTGTTTGTACCACTGAGCTAAATCCCAGCCCCGGCCCTCCTCATTTTTTATTTTAAATTTTGGGACAAGATCTCACTAAGTTGCTATGTTGGCCAGGCTGGGACAGAAACGATGATCTTCCCGCCTCAGCCTCTCGGAGTGCTAGGATTACAGGAGTGCCCCAGGACACCCCGCTTTACCAGTGCTCCTGTTCTGCTGCTGCCTGGCGCTCCTGGTGCCTGGGGTGTTAGCCCCACAGGGCAAAGGCTTCCTGTCTTCCCTGCGCCCCTCCACTGGGGCCGCCCATTTTCACTGGCTAAGTTGGTTCCTTGATGTCGACTTTGTCTTCCAAAAATTCACTGAGATTTCATTCCACTGTGGCCTCCCTGCCTCCCTTCTCGGCACCATTTTAAATTATTTTACAGTTACTCTAGCAGGGTTTTTCAGAAAGAGGGAAAATAAGACATGTATGAAGGCAGTAATTTGCCTTTTTTCCCCCAGCATTGGAGATTACGTTCAAGGACACCACCACTGAGCTACACTCCCAGCCCTTTAAGGTCTTGCTGACTTGCCCAGGGTGGCCTAGAACTTGTGACCCTCCTGCCTCAGTCTCCCGAGTAGCTGGGATTACAAGTGTGTGCCACTGGGCCTCATCCACTTTGTTATTTTCTGAACATTGTTGTTCGCAGTCCTGGTCTCATGTAGACATAACCTTAACATTCAGAAACTAATAGGAAAAACTGTGCTCTTGGGGGAAACTGTCACAAAATTGTATGCATATACGTAATTTAAACCATGAGTGGTGGCACATGCCTGTAATCCTAGCTACTGGGGCAGAGGAGGCAGAAAGATGGCGTGTTTTAGGCCAACTGGGGCAACTCAGTGAGACCCTGCTTCAAAACAAAATAAAAAGGGCTGGGGATGCGACTCAGTGACAGAGTGCCCTGGATTCAGTCCCCACTACTAGAAAAGAATCTCACGATTGTACTTAGAAGTGACTTCAAGGGCTCCTTCATAGCTCCTGAGAGATGGCAGGACAGGGCGACAGTGTTAAAAGACCTCTGGCAGTGTCCCTGATACCGCATTGGCTGCTGAGGAGCTAATAGTGAGATCCTCAGCCTCTTTCTCCCCCACCTTTGCTCCCTCTGTTTCGGTTTTTGAGACAGGGTCTTGCTATGTAGTTCAGGCTGGCCTCCAATGCAAAATCTTCCTGCCTCAGCCTCTAGAGTGCTGAGAGTATAGGCGTGCACTACTGCATCTGGCTTCGGGTTGTTTCTCTGTATAACTCCACAAACATTTGCCCTGCTCATCTTGTGAGGCTGTCGTAAGCTGGAGGAAGATATTCCTGAATCGTGCACTATGCCAGTTTATCTGTGGAGAAGTTAGTGGAATTTCCAGAAACATTTCAAGGTGTTACGTGGAATGTCAGGTTGAAAGTAGGAGCATCGCTGGCCTTATGAAACTTAAGATTTAGTAATATCTCTAGAGAAGAGATGAAAATGACAAAGACAAAAATTTTGCTTTTCCCTAACAGTGGAATTTGTTTGTCAAACTTGAAACAACTCAGCGCATATTTCCCTGATGTCTGTGTACCGCCGTTAGCTGTTTTTCTTTGGTCTTTGTGTGTGTGAAGCTGCTCTTCTAGATGGTATTCCCAGGGGTATTTGAGAGCTGCTCTCGGGTCTGGGGCACAGCTCCATGTTGGAGCCCACACTTAGCACAGGTAACGCCCTGGGCTCAATCCCAGCCCTGCACCCAGAGCACTCAACTGGCTAAAGAAGGTTGAAAAGGCTGACCTGCTGTGAGGACCACTCAGATATCCTCCCTGGGTGGATGGATAAAGAAACTGTGGTGTATACATGGAGTATTTTATTCAGCCTTAAAAGCAAAGGCATTCTGGAACATGCTACAGTATGGGTGAACATCGCCGACACTGTGCTAAGTGAAACAGGGCGGCCATAAGGAGTCAAATGCTGCATGATTCCCTTTCTCTAAAACACCTAGGCAAACTCAGGGACAGAGAGTAGAATGACAGTGGTCAAAAGCTGTGGGAGGATGGGGCTTAGTGCTTGGTGGGTGTGGTTAAGGGTTTGCAAGGTGAGTTCCAGAGATGGATCTGGTGATGATGGCTGCTGGGCAATGTGAATGAGCTGAGTATTACTGAACTGTACACTTGAAATGATTCACGTAGTAAATTTCATGCTATGGATATTTCACAATATCAAAGGGAAAAAGAGCTTCAGTGCAGAGTAAGTGGTCAGATCCAGGAGCCCACTCAGAACTCCAGCAAGAGCGCATGCTTCTCCACAGTCTCCAGTGGGCTGTGTAGCGGAGGGACCCCGGTTCTGCTCAGACTCCTGGACCGAAGGCACTGGGTTTCTGCACATCGACTTTTCAGGTGATTTCAAGGCTGAGTTTACTGGGGAAAATCTAAAGGAGGTAAAAGAAAGATGGGTACAATGGCCCTTAAAAAAAAAAAAAAAAAGACTAAGTTCCACATGTATCGCATTAGGAAAAAGACAGAAGTCTAAAGAATCATCCCACGAAAGGAGATCCCAGGGCCGGGTTGTAGCTTCCCTAGCACACACAGGACCCTGGCTCCATGCCTCGCACTCCAAAACCAAAACAGAACCAAAGGAGAAGACACAAAGAAGAGCCCACTTCCCCCGACTTGTATTCTAGCCTTCTAAATGACTGGGATTTTTGGTAAATGACAGCCCTCTCGCTGGCAGGGATCTTGGGCAATCAGCAGCTCCGTTTAGCCTTCGGGGAGGTGAGATAGCCGCGCTGCAGACTCCGGGCTCCTGCTGCCTGCTGAGGTGAAGAAACACATCTCAGTCCCTCAGCGAGCAGAGCGCAGCCCGGCCTCAGCCCCCGCCTCCCGGGCCGCGCGCTGTGTTCGGCGGAACTTCGCTGGCTCTGTGTTCTCCACCATATTCTAGAATTGAAGTATTAGCTGTTCTAATGATTGTGCAAAGGTTGTTTGAGTATTCCAGGCAGCTACTTATCTGGATGAAGGTGTGTGTTCAAAAAGCTTTGACAAGGGAGATGCGACGTTATCTGGAATCGGGTCCTAGACTCCCAGTCTAAAGACAGGAATCTGAGCATGTGATCTAGATAAACCGACGAACTTCTCTGAACCTCAGTTTCTTTATCTGTTTAAAAATATGCCCAACTCAAAACGTTTCTGTGAGAGTTGAATGAGGTTTGCGAATGTCTTTGGTGTGGTATAGAGCAGGGATGTGGTCCAGGGAATCTTGGGGGTCCCCAGGGCCCTCTTAGGTGGTGTTTAACTCGAAATTATCTCCCTGCTCATGCTAAGATGCTACTTTCCCCTGTAAGTCACTGTAAGTCTTTCACGGTGTACAGTGGGGTTTCCAGAACTGGGGACACACAGTACTGCTAACAGGTTAAATGTACTAGGAAGCCAGAGGTACTCGGTTGTCTTTGGTGGATCGAGGATTAGAGATTTACAAAAGTGTTAAACAGTATTACTCTTCTTGGGCTAAGGATTTAGCTCAACAGCTTAAGCACTTGCCTGGTAAGCGCAAGGTCATGAGTTCAATCCCCAGTACCAAACGAAAAAGAAAGAAAGTAGAAAACAATATTAGTCTTCTCACTTTTTTTGTCTTGAGGATACTTATTTTTCAGCAAGATGTTATTTATGTTAAAACATGAGTCAGCTGGGTGTGGTGGTACATACCTGTAATCCCAATACTCAGGAAGCTGAGGTAGGAGGATCATGAATTCATGACCAGCCTGGGCAATTTGTTGAATTCCAGGCCAGCCTAGACTACAGAGTGAGATTTTTGTCTAAAAAAATGAAAGAGGGAGGGAAAGAAAGAGAGAAAGGAAGAAAGTATAATGGGTTGTTACTGTTCTTTTAGATTAACAATTTTTTTGAGATAATTTTTTTTTTTGATATGTAGTTGAAGCTCACCTTGAACTCACTGTACAGTCCAAACTGGTCTTGAACTCATGGTAATTCTCTTGTCCCAACCTCCTGAGTGCTAGGATTACAGATGTGCAATACCATGCCTGGCTAGATTAACAACTGTTAAAGTTATATTTTTCCAAACTGGGCACATGGCTGTAATTCCAGCACTCTGGGAGGCTGAGGCAGGAGAATGACAGGTTGGAGCCCAGCTGGGGCCATTTTAGCAAGACCCTCTTTCAAAATAAAAAATACAGGCTGGGCGTGGTGGCGCACGCCTTTAATCCCAGCACTCGGGAGGCTGAGGTAGGAGGAGCGTTGTGAGTTCGAGGCCCGCTTGGGCTACACGCAAGCGCAAGGCCGGCCTGAGCTACACAGTGCGACCCTGCCTCAAAAAACCAGGGCCGGGAGTTTGGCTCAGCAGCTTACGTGCCTGTCTGACAGGCGTGAGATTGTGAAGTTCAATCCCCGGTGCCGCAAAAAAAAAAAAAAAAATTAAATAAATAAATAAATAAAATAAAATAAAATAAAAAATACAGTGGTGGTGCACTCCTATAATCCCAGCACTTGGGAGGCTGAGGCAGGAGAACTGTTTGCAAGTTTGAGATCAGCCAGGGCTACAAAGTGAGCCCAAGGCCAGCCTGAACCACATGGCGAGACCCTGTCTCAAAAAGACCCCCCCAAAAAATCATGTATGGGATATGTCTGAGTGCAAAGACCTAATACCTCAAAAAATTTTCAATTTTAATTTCTAGTATGGTAAACAACTTTAATTTCTAGTGTGGTAAACATTGTCAGCTATAGTGACGTAATTAAAAACCTTTGAGTTTCTTGTGAATTTTTAGGAGTATAAACCTGCCCTCAGGCCAAAAAGTTTGAGAATTACTGATTACTTTTTAGTACCTCAGTGATTTAAAAAAGAAATGATGATTTCAAAGGATACATGTCTCATGGGAAATTTAAAGGGAACAAACACCATCAGGAACCCCACAGTGCAAAGAGCAGTAGTTGCCACTTCTGGTACAGTTTTCTCCATGCTCTTTTTCCGTTCTGTTTTCTTTTTCAAACCCCCCTTTTGATTAATGTGCATTTGTGATGGGGGAGTCAGTGCCTCCACTGTCACCTCCGGAGCCCTCTCCTTCCTCCCCCGCCCCCAGGCCCAGCTCCCCTCCATCCTGCCAAAGCCCCAGCTCTGACGCACCCATCCTTTGTTATTTTTGTCTCAATTTAATTAACTTCCACTCGGATCTGCATAATTTCTTGTCTTCTTCGAGCTTCAGACTTGGGTTGTTCCTGTTTCCCTCGGACCCCAAGAAGCACCATCATCAGGTCCTGGATTTGGGGTTCCTCTAGGCCTTTCACCAGTGCGTTCCCAGGTCCCCCTTAGCACTGCTGTCAGTGTGTCTCGCTGGTTTCGGTGTGCTGTGTTTCCACACTTGCTTGGTTCTAGTAGGAGCTTTTTGATTTCTTCCCGTGTTTCTTCTGTGATCCACTGCTCAGTCAATAACGTATTCTTTAATCTCTACGTGTTTGTGAAGTTTCTGCGGCTTCTTTTGCTGTCGATTTCTAGCTTCATTCCTCTATGATCTGATAGCATGCATGGGATTATTTCAGTTCTTTGGTATTTATTTAAGCATGCTTTATGGCCTAAGATGTGGCCTATTTTAGAAAAAGCTCTAAGTGCTGCTGAAAAAAATGTGTATTCTGTTGTTGCAGGATGGAACACTCTGTACCTGTTAAGCCCATTTGTTCAGTGGTGTAGTTTAATGTTTCTTTGTTGATTTCCTGTTTAGTTGAGCTGTTTAACTGTAAAAATGTGGTATTGCCGTCCCTCATTATGGTTATATTGGAGTCTATCTTATATGTCCACTAGTTTGTGTTTTATCCATTTGGGTAGGTACACCAACATTTTATATATATATATATATATGTATATATATATGAATTTTTTGAGGGGTACCAGAGATCGAACTCACGACCTTGTACTTGCCAGGCAGGCACTGTGCCGCTGAGCTATATCCTCAGCCCCTTGTGTAGATATTTATAATTACTATCCCTTCCTGTTGAATAGTATGTAGGGCCATCTTTGTTTTGATCAGTTTTGAATTGAAATTTAGTGTGTCTAAAAGTAAGTTAACTATTCTTGCTTGTTTCCAGGCTCTAGTGAATGGAGTGTTGTTTTCCATCCTTGCACTTGGAGGCCATGCATTTCCCTTTGATGAGGTGTGTCGCCCACAGGCAGTAAATGGTTGCATTTTGTTTTTTGATCCAACTTGCCAGTCTATGTCTTTTGACTGGGGTGTTGAGATCATTGACATTGAGTTATAATAATCAGGTATGTATTGAATTCTGTCATTGTATTATTTTTCCAGTGCCGATCCCTTTGTTAACTTTTTTCTTCTGTTGAATTATTCTTCGGTTAGATGTACAGTTTCTTGTGGGCTCTTTTGTGCTGGTGGACTCCTTGTCTCTGTCTAGGGTTTGTGCGGTGTTTTCTGCAGTCAGGTACTTCTTTGGGATCTCTTTGTCATGGAAAGTCTTCTTGATTAATTTTGAAGGTTAATTTTGCAGGATACAAAAGTATGGCTTGATAATTTTCTTCTAGAACTTTAAAAACTTAGTTCCAAGCTGTCCTGGCCTTTAAGGTTTGTGCTGAAAAATCTACAGTTATTCGGAAAGACTTGCCTTTACAGATTACTTACTGTTTTTCCTCTAAAAACTTTTAGTGTTCTCTCTTTTTGTTGAATTTCTGGAATTTTTATTATGTTGTATTATAGAGAGGTTCTTTTCAGGTCATGGCAATATGGTGTTCTATATGCCTCTTATTCTTGAATATTGAGTTATTTCCCTAGATTTGGGAAATTTTCTGGTATGATTTCAGTGCATAAATTTTTTAGATCTCTTAAATCATCTTCTAATTTTTTTCTTAATTATACTCCTATAATTACTCCTATAATTCTGAGGTTGATTTTTTTTTAACTGTCTAGCAGTTATTAAATTTGGCTTCCATGATACCTGGTCAGTTTTCAGCTATCATTGAGTTTGTGATCCACATTACCTTGTCTTCTGTTTCTGACACCCTGACCTCGCACTGGTCAAGTCTGATATTCATGTTTTCTGTTGAACTTTTTCATCTATCTCTGCTTGTTTTCTCTTCACTTTTTTTTTTTTTTTTTTTTTTTTTTTTTTGCGGCACCGGGGATTGAACTCACAACCTCGTGCCTGCCAGGGCAGGCGCTTAAGGCACTGAGCCAAACTCCCGGCCCTGGTTTTTTGAGGCAGGGTCGCACTATGTAGCTCAGGCCGGCCTTGCGCTCGTGTTGTAGCCCAAGCCGGCCTCAAATCTCTTCACATTTTCTAATCTTTTTTTCATTTTCTAATTTTTTTACTGAAGTAGTCATTTAGATCTTGTATTGTTTTAACTCAGTTTTTTATTTAAGATTGTAGAACATTTTATTGGTAAAATCATTTATCTTTTTCACTAAATCCTTTTTTGAACTCATTAAATATATGCATATTTGCTTATGTGTTTCTTCTTTTATCTCTTCAAACATTTTGACCATTATGTCTTGGAGTTCTTTGCCTATGGATTCCTCTACTTCAGTCTGTGAGATCAGTTCTGAGGAGTTAGGTTGGTTTTTGTGGTGTTTTGTTCTGTTTTGTTTTGTTTGTTGTTTTGGGGTTTTTTGTTGTTGTTGTTATTGTCTTTTGAGACCGAATCTTGCTCTGTAATTCAGGCTAGACTTGAACTTACTATGTAGCCCAGGTTGGCCTCAAACTCCTGGCAATCCTCTTGCCTCAGCCTCCCCAGGTGCTGGACTGTAGGCATGCACCACCACACCCAGTGAGTTAGGGATTTTTGGAGGCATCTTGTGTCGCTCTCTCGTGTTTCTAATGTTTTTAGGCTGTGGGTTAAAAATCAGTTAGGATAGAAAAATTCACTCCTGTAGAGATCTCTCTAGTTAGGGGCTGTCTCCCTGTTACTTGTCCTCAGGGTTGGTGATATTCTGGTGTTTATACTCCTAACTATTACCTAAGAGAAAAAGAAACACATTATCTTTAAATGTAAATAATATTTGTATTAAAAATTACCAGGGGCAGGCACCTCACTTCCTTACAGGAATGGTAGGACCATAATCTTTAGTGTGATCATTGTCCCCACCCCCACGGCCGCCACCCCTGCTCACTCACCGCCCCCCAGACTGGGAATCAGAACCAGGATCCTGCGCGTGCCAGGCAAGCGCTCGACCACTGAGCCACGCCCCCAGCTGTTTTCACTTTTCATTTTGAGATAGCATCTTGCTACATTGCCCAGACTGGCCTTGCATTTGCGATCCTCCTGCCTCAGCCTCTGGAGGAGGACAGAGCGCAGGCACGCGCTCGTAGTACTGGCTTGATTGCTGTTCTTAAATCCAAGAAGGTTGATGTTGATTTCCAACTTTGCACAATTACTTTAGAAGTAAGATTATTTTCTCCATTTTGATCTTCGCCACATTCTTATTAATCTACCTCTTGACTTATAGCACAAGACAGAAACAGCCAAATACTTTAGGAACCTAGAAATAACACAACTAGGAATTTGAGAGCTTGTTTGTCTTTCATTTTTTTCCCTTTTTAGGGGTTGACAGTTGTCATTTTGATATTGCATAAACATATTAGTCATAGTTCCTATCACTAAAATAATTCCTATGTTTTATAACTCTTCCTCTTATTTTTTATTTCTGTGGTACTGAGAACCGAACCCAAGGCTTCGTGCATGCGAGGCAGGTGCTCTACCACTGAGCCACATCCCCAGCCCTCACGTCTTAGAATTAAAGTAGACTATTTTTAAACTTCACACTGGTTTCCGAAGAGCTCCCCCACTGGACATCAGCCAGGGACCTCAGGGTCACAAGGCAGGCCTGGCCTGCTGGAGCACAGACCACACGGTGTTGTCCTTGCCCAGGACAAAGGAGGATGCAGCTGGTCCTTAAAAAATTGAATGCACGTTGTATAGAACCTGGAGAAACTCCACACAAAAGCCACAAGCAGCTTGCGACTTGAGAAACCCTGCAGGAAAAACCCAAAGCTCTGCCTTACCCAGCCCAGAGGAGTGGTCCCTGCGTGGCCCCTGACCCCCTGCCTGAGCCACGCATGCCGAGTCACGTCCACCAGGCCACCTGTGGCCCCCCCGACCTGCACGCTGGCTCCAGTGGGACATTACAAAGAATTTTCTGATTTTGGAGGATGTCAGACGAGTATCTGAGATGCCCCTTTTAGGCGTATAAAGCAGAGCGGTTTATTTTGGAGCGAGGGTTGAGATCAGACTTAGCAAGGAGGCAGCAAATGCAGAGAGGCCTGGTTCCAAGGCTGGAGAACACAAAAGGCCCCTGGGGCGAGAGGACACAGACTCGCGCCCGCCCTGTCCAGACGGCTCTCTTCTGTCCACTCTCGCGCTGGCTCCTCGCTCAGATCCTGCTCTGTACAGCAGATAGCCATCAGCAGGGCGGAGGTCAGCGTACAATTTGGCGTCTGAGATGAAAGTGCCGTACCTCAGCCCTCATTTGGAAAATTCCAGAGAGAGACCAGATCAGGCTTGGTCCCATGGCAAAAGGGACAGAGGGTAGCACTTTGCTAAAAGATGGCTGGGTAAGGAGACAGGCAACGTTCCAGCAGGGTCACAATGTTAGATTTAGTCTACAGTGGAGGAAATGATTTTAAACATCATTTTTTCCCTACATTTCTCCTCTGACCAAGGTCAGCACACTGATGCTAGGAGATTGGTTACTTACTAATCTTGGATGATCAAGTTACTTAACTTTTCTGTGCCTCAGTTTCCTCTTAATAATTTATACTCCTGTAGCTCACTAATACTCCATTTCATGGGATGGCAGTGAGGAGTGGTTTTGGAAGGATGCTAGCATGCAGTGCTGACTGAAAGGCCACAGGAGGGGGACCAAGCAGGGGCCTGAGGCCTGGGGCCCCGCCAGGGTAGGACGGATGATAGGACAGACAGGGTCGTCCTCTCACGAGCGGGTACAAGATGTCTGAAGGCTCTGAAGTGGAAAACACAGATGGTAACTGAGGCAGACCTGTCGGCACTGAGGGCCTGGGGTAGCTGTCCTGACCCTGCAGCACTGTGACTCTGTCCTCTCTGAGTAGCTTTACATGAACATTTAGAAATCTGGAGGTGGCAGGCAACAACCACTCTAGGATCAGGGTGTCGGTGGCGTCCAGTGTCTGGGGATTCAGTGCCTGGTACAATTCTGCACAAAGAAGACTGAACTGCCTGAAATTGCCTAAACCATCACTGGTGATGGAAAGAAACAGAACGACCCCAATAAGCCGGCCCGGAGTCACAGCACCGAGAACCCGAGTGTCATTATAGGTCTGGGACAAACTGGCCTCACTCAGTGAAGTGTGGACACAGAGCTGCCCACCGGTGGGACCCACAGTGTCCTTCTGTGTGAAGAAGGAGGAGGGGGACAATGACAGCTGTCACACAGGCGAGGTATTCCGGCCGGCAAGCCAGGACCCTACTGACCGAGAGCGAGAAGCAGCCGCGTACTGGGTGGAGGGAAAGCGGGCTCCGACAGGACGGGACTGAAGGGCTCCCGGCGGGCCTGGGGGACGGTGTGAGCCAAAACCCTTAGTCCTGAGTGATAGGAGACAGGATAAAACTCAGGGTCCCTAGTTCTGGAACCCCACAAAATGGGGAGGAGGATCGTGTCTGATAGACTCGTAAGGGGCTGACGTGTGGGGTTCCCAGGAGATGGGTACCGGGAAGTACACGGATGGAGAGAGACAGAGAGAGGGAGCCCTGAGCCGGGGAGCGGGCTTTGTGCTCTGGGGCTGCCCCTCGGCTGGTCCGGCCTGGCCTGGCTGGCAGGTGAAGGCCAGGCTTCGGGAGGGCAGGGAAAGGCCCTCGGAACCGAAGTGGGGTGTTTCCCACGGTGGGGACACCGAGGCTGGCCGGGTAAAGCGCAGGATGGCCCCACAGGACGGCCAGCAGGACCAGGCAGGAGAGGAGCTAGTTCACGAAGAACCTCAGCACCGCCAGAGAGCATGGGCACTCCCAGCCCAGCGGCGGGGCGTCAGGCAGTGGACTTCTGGGGTCCCTTCCTCCCCAGCCTCGGCTCCGGGCCAGTTCCAGCTCCTGGTGACGACCCCCTGAAGTTCCCACTAACTGCACAGCCTCTTCCCCTCCCTGACAGTATTTATCCTAATTCTTCTTCCAAGACTGACGGCACATGCCTCTGGTGAACGGTTTCCCCTGCTTCTCCCTCCGTCACCTGTGGATAGTCTCTGTCCCATGCCTTACACTCGAACTGGGGGTCCAGAGCAGCTTCCTTCATCTTTTCTACTAGACTGAACTTTCCCTTGTTTGGTTTTTTCTTTTAGACAGGGTCTCACTATATCGTCAAGGCCGGCCTCCGACCCTCTACCTAGCCCACGTTGGCTTGGAACTTTCCATCCTCCTGCCTCAGCCTCAGGCGTGGGACCTCGGAGCTGGTTCAGCCTGAGCTTCTCAATTCTCCCAGAGCCCAGCGGGCTACACAGAACATAGCGGAGGGGCAGAAGGGGTGCCGCGGCCCTGAGGAAAGGCATCCCTGGAAGAGAGAGCTGCACGTCGGAGGTCCTGAGAGGAAAGAGTTGTGTTATTGGGGGACGAAACACTTGGAATCCGCAGGTCGTTGTTGCCCAGGAGCTCGGCGTTCTGGTGTTTGTGGTCTGGAGCCGGCTGTCTCGGTTCGACTCCAAAGCGCTGCGCCATGGTCACCTCCCCACCTCGCTCTCTGCGGGGTACTGGGGACTGACCCCCGGGAACAGCGAGCTGCAGCCTCAGCCCTGCCTTATTTTTACTTTGGAGAGCGTCCCCGTCAAGTGGCCCGGGCTGGACTGGAACTTGCAACCCCCTTGCTTCAGCCTCCAGAGGAGCCAGAATTCCTGGCGTGTCCCACCCTGCCGCCGACTTCTGTCCCTCAGTACGTGTGGGGTGCGGGGTGGGGGAGCAGCCTCCCCGCCCGCAGCAGCCTCAGCCTCCTCCTGCGCGCTCCTCCACGCACCCCCGGGGCGAGCGTCCGCAGCGCAAGGCTGGGCACGGGCCCCACGGACTCGGCCGCGCCCTTCCCGGCCCGGGCGCGTGCCGTCCTGATTGGCCCGTGGCCAGGATCATTAGCATACTGTACCCTGACCCCGGGCCGGCACCGGTCCGCTCAGAGCAGGACCGGAGTCTGCGGGACCTGCGGCGCGCCGGCCGGTGACACCGAGCTGTCCGCATCTGAATGAGGAGCGGAAGGTAGGGACGCCGGGGCTCCGAGGAGCGCGGTGCGGGCTGCGCCTCCGGTTCGCCTTCTGTCGGGTGATGAACACCGAACGCGCTCAGCAGGCTGCTGCAGGGAAGTCTTGACAAATGCAGTTTAGTGAGCCGGGCAAGGCGGAGCCCGGCTATAGTCCCAGCGCTCTGGAGGCTGAGGCAGGAGGATCGCTGCAAGTTGGAGGTTAGCCTGAACGGCATAGGAAGACTTTGTCTCAAAAAAACCAGAAACAGTTTATTTTTATCCTGGAGAAAGAGGGAGTTCCTTTGTTTAAGGGTGTAGAACAGTGGTGTTTGTTTTGTTTTGTTTTCTGTTTTTCCCTGTGTTTTCTTCTTTTCTATGTTCTTGATCTTTGGGGAAATATTAAATAATGCTCGTTCATTTGACAAAAGTTTTTATCAGAAAAAGAGCTACAAAAATAACATAATTTTCCTGCAGTAAGACCTTCCCCTTAATTTAAGAGAACTATATCTATCACCTTAGCTATAAACAATGTTTTTTATTTTCAAAAATATGAATCTCATTTTCTAAAGTTTAAAAAAGATAAATCTATTTGTGTGCATGCATGTGTGTGTGTGTGGTGCCAGGGATTGAACTCAGGACCTCACCCATGTACTTTACCACTGCCTTCAAAACAAGTATGTTCTAGATAGTGGTGACAAAATTTGGGCTATCAGAGTTACTGTTACTACTCAACGAGGTAGGGACGTAAAACTGCTGCCTGATAGTTATGTTTTCTGTATGACTTACTCAAGGCCTTGGAGCCAAGTGGGCGTGGGGGTTCATGCTTGTAACACCACCTATTCCAGAGGCTGGTGCAGGATTGCAAGTTCCAAGTTAGCTTGGGTCATTTATGGGGAACTTGACTCAAAAAACAAACATGGGGTGGGGTGGTGGTGGAGGTGGGAATATAGCTCAGCTGCACCGAGCCTGCCTGGTACGTGCAACGCCATGAGTTCGATTCCCAGTACCGAAAGAAAACAAAAGAATAGAAAAGGGGTAAGGGTAGGTCAGTGGTAGAACACCCCTTAGTTCGGTCCCCCAGTAGTGGAAAAAAGGAAGAAAAACCCACCTTAAATCCAGCCATATCTTTAGCTACTCAGAGTTCATTTCCCAAGCATAGACTTTCACTTAAAACTCATGGAGTGGGCTGGGGCCGAGACCAGGAGTGGGGCGCTTGCCTGGCCAGTGTGAGGCCTTGGGTAACCCAGCACTGCAGGAAAGAAGCCAGCAAGGCAACGAAAGCCCTGGGGGGACTAACCCTGAAAGTCGCTGTCTGAAGCGGGGAGCAGGATCTTGTGCACCTCGAGTTTGGAGGTGTGAAGGAGGACAGAACAGAAGAGCTCAGCAAGTCTCGTCACTGAAAGGCCAGGACTCCTTCCTGGTCAGTGAGGAGGAAGTGTTAGGACTAAAGACGGTGCATAGCTAAAGAGCAGCGCTGGGCCTCCGAGCTGCAGCCCAGCGGCTGAGTTTACTGTGAGCAGCTCTGGGTAACCTCATCACACCTTTTGTAGCGGAGGACTCGCGCACGGGAGAAACGCTACACCCACGCACAGGTCTGGCTTCTGCTGCTTCTTGTTTTTTTCTAACAGTACTGAGGACTAAACCCAGGGACGCTTCACCACTAAGCTACATCCTTAGCCCTTTTTAGTTTTTGTTTTGAGACAGGGGTCTTGCTGAGTGGCTCAGGCCCGTCTCAAAACAGCAGGCATTCTGCACCAACCTCCCGGGGTTGCAGGCTGGGACTCAGGCCGGTGCCCCCAGGCCTGGCTGCGCGATCCTCTTTGTGTCTTATTAATAAGCACACTTTATCTGCAAAATATTCATTTTTTTCCCTCAGAGAAAGATTTTAAATCTTTCCTTTCTTCTTCTTTTCTCCCTTCCTTCCCTCTCTCCCTCCCTTCTTCCCTCCTAAATCCTCTTCAATCATTAGAGTTAAAAGTTGGAATCAATGCAGCTTGAACATTTTTGAATGTCATTTACATAATGCAATTTAATCGAATAAATGAGACGGGATGTTCTTGAGAGGCGGGGCAGAGTGTTATCACTGAACGTAAGCTCAGGACAATCGTAAAGGAGGCTTTGGGGTAAATGCAAGGTGACGACGCACTAGTTTAAAGCCGCTCTCAAGTGTGTGGGTTCAGCCCCTGTTTGTCACAGCGGGACACTGCTGGGGGCCCGGGCTGTGGGGACAGCCTGGGACGTGCTCACCGTCCTCCGAGGTGCCGAACTCCCCTGACAAAGGAGTGCCGAGATGAAGCAGTCCTGTTTCAGAGAGACAGGACGGCACGGGGAGACGTTTGATGATATTTGGAAGTACACAGGATGCGCTGAGACCCCAAAAGGAACCCCTGTGGCACTGCAGATGAACAGATACCTAGATCCCCCCGCTGCGATGTTCCCCTCTTGAAACTTCAACCGCGTTAGCTAATTCACCAAGACATTTTTTGAGGAACAAGTCCAAGCCAAGTCTTCTTCTGAAGACGGTCCCACCCATTGGCCACAGATAACAGCAGTTTCGACGAAGGCGTTCCTGTCCCGGGGACAGCAGCGACAGGCGCAGACCTCGGGGCGGTGGCGGCGGCGGCGGGTCTCCTGGCCCGACTCCGCTCCCTGGCCCCTTCTCTATGAAGACTCTGGCACTTGCAGGGATGTCAGCGCAGCCTGCTGCTAGCAGAAAGGCACGATTTTAATCTCTGGCGTGGCCAATTCGGCTAGCATTGCGGGTTTTTGTTTGTTTGTTTTTGTTTTTGTTTTTTTTAGCCAGTCTTCGGGTCTAAACCACTCAAGTGGACCAGTGCAGTGATATCAAGAACCCCCAAGAGCAAAACTCCCAGGTTCAGCCGACGGAGCCTGCGGTGACCGGGCCTTGCGCGTCATGGAGCCCAACGACTTCGATTCTAAAGACAAAGAGCTGCTGAGCTGGGACATTAACGACATGAAGCTGCCCCAGGTATGTACGGCCAGGGGCTGCGCGCGCTGACTCTGTCTGCCGCACCTGGAAGGTGACTGGCCGCCCGAGCTTAGCCCGATGTCCCTTTAAGGAATCTGAAGTGGAAATGCAAACCCCATGACTTGAGCGGCTCTTACCCTGCAGTTACAGACCAAGACAAAGGTAGTGCCGCCCCCTCCTCTTTCAAAGGTGGCAGGGCCCACACTGCAGCCCCCTGCCTCACTGCTATGAGAAAACCCATGATCATTTATTTGCCAGCAGACTGACTCTTCATTATGTGGTGACAAACACCTGTAATCCTGCCTTGGGAGGCTGAGGCAGGAGGATTGCCTGATTTGAGGCTAGCCTATGCTACATAGTGAGTTCAAGGATAGCTTGGACTACATAGCAAGACCCTGTCTCAAAAAATAAATTTCCCACAAGCCCCTCTACTGCCTTATTTGCTATAGTAAATGTTTTAAACGAACCTCTAGCTGAAACGTCCAGTTCTTATAGCACGTCTGTCAGTGCCATGCACACACACTGGCTTTGTTTCTAGAGGGAGAGAGCCTTTCAGCTCATATTTTCTTGGTCCTCCTCTTTGACAGTTGATTTTTTAGCTCTTTTTCTTTCTTGCATCCCCACCCCACCCCCGCCTGCAGTTTTTTTCTGGTACTAGGAATTGAACCCAGGGCTTCAAGCCTGTCAGGCAAGTACTGTACACTGAGCTGTTTTCCCAGCCCTTTTTAGTATTTGTTTTGAGACAGGTTCTTGTTAAACTGCCCAGGATAGCCTCGAACCTGTGATCCTCGTGCCTCACCTTGCTAAATAGCTAGGATTACAGCCATGCGATGCCATGCCTGGTGACCCTTTTAACGCAATCTAATTTAAGGCACTGGTTGCCTAAAACTGGTTCTCCATGTGTATTTTCCTAACTCTTGGTCCTCTTTTCCTGGCATTTGAAGATTTTTCAGTGGAAGATGTTTGGAAAGGTGGCTGGGCAGATGAGGGTTAGAGATCTCCAGCACTAAGTGACATCAAAGCCCCTCTGCCCAACCTGATTCTCGGGATGGGGAATTTGAATTGTCCCAAGCAGGCGAGGAAGGCTGGAGAGTGCGGTCGTGGTTTATGACAAGTCCAGGTTTCCACTCTAACGAAGATCTTCTTTGGGTTCTCTGTATGAAGTTTCCCTTGTAATCTGCTCTGCGAGTTCTTGAGGGAGTGGAGGGCACGAAGCGTTCCCCACTCTCCATTCACTTAAAGGTTAAATAAATCCTAGCTGAGTGATGAAAATATATTTTTAGGGATTTTTGTTGGTAGTTGTTCTTCACTGGTATTAAAAATTATTGTGACTGCTTTGCAGGAAATTTAAAGTGCATTTGAATTGCTCTAGACTCAGATACCAAATTTCTGCATTGCAAACTCTCACCCCAAATAACAGCTGGACAGATATAAAGTCACAAGTTGAAGTTAGCAGATACATAGGCGATGTTGCAACATCACATTTTAGAGCAGGGTTTCAGTGAAGCCAAGAACCCTTTGAAATGATGGGCATCGCTCTGTATTGACGTGCACTTTTTTTTTTTCTGAAACAGAGGATCCAGGTCAGTTATCAGATCCAAAACAAAGGAAGGGAAGAACTACTTCCCTGAGGGAAAGTCAGGACTCATCCAAACTCAGGTTCCAACTTGCACTTTCAAAAACAAAAGCATTCTCAGGTACCCAAGTTAGTAAACTGAGGAATTTATGGCAAAAATGCACGTTCTCATATACATTTTGGAAATGTATCATTTATGGTTTATAGAAAAGATACCAAGAGTTCCTGAAATAGCTAAGTGCCCTTCAACTTAACTATACCAGGGAAATGACTAAAAATATAAATATCTCTTATTTATTTTTCCTTTTATTTTTTATTTTGTGGTACTGGGGCTTGAACTCAGGACCTTCATACTGAGCTACATCACTAACTTTTCTATTTTTTATTTTGAGACAGGGTTGGTTGTTTATTTGTTTTCTGAGACAGGGTCTCATTATATAGTTCAAACTGGTCTTGAACTCACTGTGTAACCCAGGCTGGCCTCAAACTTGGGGTGATCCTCCTGCCTCAGTCTCCCCAGTGCTGAGATGACAAGCATGCACCCTCACACCTGGTTTGAGACAGGGTCTTGCTAAGTTGCTAAATTGCCCAGGTTGAGTTTAAACCTGCTTTTCTCCTGCCCCAGCCCCGGGACTGCTGAGATTGGGGTGCGCACAACCTCATGCGGCTGTACCTTAATGTGTTCAGTTAGTGAGGGAGGCCTCCAGCCAGCTCTAGAGTCGCATCAGGAACGGTTAGAATGAAAAAGTCCAAGATCGCCAGGAGCGATGGGAAGGGCAGGTTTTCGGTTGCAGAACACAGGTGGGGCGGTGGGCGTGGCGCGAAGCTCAGGACCTGCGCTGCCCCCTCCCAGCTCTGCCTCTCGGCGTGCAGAGCCCACCAGAGCCCGTCGGGCCCTCGGAGAGCCGGGGTGCGCGCAGGGCCGCCGGGCCCTCCTGGGTCTGATGGACGAGGACTCCGAGCGCCCAGTGCGTGCCTCCAGGCTCCTGGGTCAGGGCGCCTCTCCGGTGCGGGAAGAGAGCGGGGTGAGGGGCGCTCCCAGCAGGCAGGGAGCCCCTGGGGATCCCGCTCCTCTCTCGGAAGGCATATAATGCCTTGCTGTTAGCATGATTTCACCCAGGGAGTCGTTTTTTTTTTCCTGTCTTACCTTCTCACCATAGTAATTAACTTCTGTAAGCCACGCGCGTTTCTTTTCTGTTCACCATCTCACAGCCTTCACATTTGAATTAGTAAATGATAACTTGCGGGGAAGGCCGGGGACAAAGCCCAGCGGCAAAGTGCCTGCCCGGCAAGCTTGAGGTCGAGAGTTTGATTCCTGGTACCAGCAGTTACCCAAATAGTAATATCCTGGTCCTACAAACGCCACATCCCAGAGAGATGGAGGAGCTGTCCATAGCAGTGAAGGAAACCTCCTCCTCGTCAGAGCACCAGGCGTTTCCGCATGCCTGGAGGGACCAGACACTGTCGCAGACTGAGGGACGCTGGGACTCTTGTGCTGCGCCCACTTCCACGGAGCATCTCCTGATCAGTGGGGCTGGAGAGATAAGCTCAGCACCCACAGAGAATCGTGGCCTTGCGGAAGAATGTTAGAGGAGCTTGGAAGAGGGAGATGTAACTCAGCGTGGTTCTGGCACAGGCGGCAGGACGAGTGTCTGACAGATGGCTTTTTTTTTTTTTAATTAAAAAATTTTTTTTCTGTCCCTTGAGACAGGTTCTTGCTATGTAGTTCAGGGTGGCCTCAAACTCACAGTGACTCTCCTGTCTCAGCCTCCCAAGTGCTGGGATTACAGGCATGCACCACTATGCCCAGTTTTGGCAGGTGGCTTGAGCAGTGCAGGGAACGAACAGGGCTCTTAGATGACTGCTCTGGAGGGCGCTGTGCACAGGAGTTGGTCGGGAAGATTGGGGAACCCCTGGGGGAAGCTGGTTTGGAAGCAGACTGTCAGAGAGGGCTCTGGTACGGTGCAGGTGGCTGGGAACTGGGTTGTTGGACAGGAAAGCCGCGCGGTCAGATCACAGGGCTTCCAGCTCCACGACGCTCCCTCGCCTGTCCGTGACTGATACACGCGCACACACCATTTCAGTGGTGGCACTAGTTTCTGACCATCTTGTTTTGATTCCGTTCCTCCTAAATACAGCCACTAGGGAGCCAGCACACAGGCGCTGACTCACAATCACCACCGGTAAAAGTTTCTTTACCCTGGGCTCATGAAACGCATCAGCTGTGCTTTCCCGTCTTAGTCCCCTTAAGCTGTATTTACAGTTGGAAAGTTCCTACATAATTGCTTTAGAGTTTGCTTGGTCCAAGCAGCAAAACTCTGTTGTTGGTTTAGTCCTGCCTTCATTAAAAATGTGGGCGACATGGAGCCCAAGAGTGCCACAGTCGCATTAATACTGATTTTAATACTGAAGAGAGACTTGTAAGAGGTTTCTCCCTGCCTCCCTTTCTTCCTTGCTTTTTTCTCCCTCCCTCCCTTGAAAACTGGGGAATAAATTTGGGCATATTGTCCTTAAGTGGCGCCCATTTCGTAGAAAGGGGCGTCCTCTCCGCCTCTCACTCCAGCCCTTTCTTCCCAGCGGAAGTCAGGTTGCTGTGATACCACTGCCGACAGACACTCAGAATTATTTTGTGCCTAAATGTTGAGCACTTTTTAGTCAAACTGAGGACCAAAGACACAAGAAACCACTAACTCGCATAGTTCCAAGGTGTCAGAACGTTTTTTGTAGAGAAAACATTCTGTGGAACAAAGTAGGAGAGTCAGGAGCCAAAGGGCCATGGTTTGGACCGGTCCCTTCAAGGTTAATTCAGGTGGCAAGCCGACTGTCATCGGAGGTGTCATGGCACTAGGGAGCAAAAGATAAATTAGATTCTGGAGTTCTTGTCAATTATTATCCGATTGCATAATCAGGTCACATTTTTGGCTGACAGGACAGCCGTGTCACCGTCTTTCCCTATGGCCCTCCTGCTTTTCAAGGTCGCTTGAACTTCCCTGGAGCAGCCCCGCCTAGAGGGGCTCCTGGGGTCACTGGGCCCTTGCTGCAGGGCCACCATTCTTCTGCCGTCCTGTGCTTGTGTGTGACGGGCAGCAGAGGTTCTTCTGACGTCCCCTGCAGGTCTCCTCTGAGGTGGCCAGAGTGGCAGAGGAAAGGGAAATGAGAAGCGAGAGGTAGCTGCCGGTGGGGAATCTGCGTAACGGGGCCCAGGCGAGTGCCTTTGGAACAAAGAAGGAACTTTGCCCTGAGTCTTGGTTCCTTCACTTGGGTAAGAAGTGACAGGATTAGTCTAAGGAGCAATTCCTGAGCTGATGCAAAAACATTATGTCCAGATAAACGTTTTCTCCTTGGTGACACTTGGAGTTCAGGTTCCGATGGGCCCCGAAGAGAACAATTCCTGAACAATGTAGCTCAAAACACTGGCTGGATTTCTTTTCTGGCTTCCATAAGCAGCAACTCCTGTCCCACTCTCTGATTTGCTAAACATGTGTTTGTTGTCCCTGTTCTATTTGGAAATATTTATTATAAGGAATTAATAAGTGATTCCTGTAATTAAAGAAAGCTTTCCAGGTAATTGCTTTACATGAGAGTAGACTACATTACAAATGAAAATCCAATTTTAATATAATAACATAATGTAGATGTTTTTGATACTTGCAGAATTTGATTTTAATAGATTAGTTTTACATAGTAGTCATCTCAAATTCTTATGACACCCCATGAAACTTCAAGTAATTAAGTTAAATTAGATAAAGGAAATGGAAGAATGCTGTATGACTGCAGAACAATTCGAAGGCTTTGAGTAAGTTAGAGGATTAAATACTCTACTTAGCAATTATACACAGATGCCATAGAAATTATAAACTTCTTAACCAAGAAGAAAAACAAAAAGTTACTCATGAAAAGTTAGAAATTAAAATAAACAAAGGATCTAAAAAGAGGAAGATATTTTATGGAGATTCACTAAACAAGATTAAGAAATGATTATTCTTTCTTTTTAAATTTTACCTCTTTGATGCCTTAAATTAAAGGGCTTTCAGGTTGCTGGTCTTCCTTTGACACTTGGCGTCTTTTACATTACTGGGATCTGGTTTTTCTCTTAATTTCTCTATAAAAAGACACAAAAGATCCCACTAGTTGGGAGGTCAGTAGAGTGGGTATAAATCGAGTAGCTAGGAGAAACATTTCACGTGATCTCAGTTACTCCCGGCAATTTTCTCGGTGCACACGCGGTCGCACTCAGCACTGCGTGGCTCACGTAACCAGCATGGCAAGAGGCAGCCGTAGGCCAGCAGCGGTGGCTTCTTCTTCCACAGGTGTGCGGCCTGGGCTTTGGCCCGAGCCTCTTCATGGCTTCGCAGGCAGATCCCTCCCTCCTGCTGCACACAAGGCGAGGTCCTGACCAGCTGAAGGGGCTGCGCAACTTTAAGCCTTAAACATATTCAAAGCAAGCCAGACTCAGTCAGACAGTGCGTGTTTTCTCTCATGCGTGGAATCAAAAAAAGAAGAAAAAAGGAGCGAGAGACAATAGGAAAGTAGAAGGGAGATAATTAGAGAGAAAAAAAGGGGAATGAGAGGAGGAGATGGGGAGAGGAGGGAAAGAAGGCTATTGGGTAGGATAATTAAAATAAGTGATACATATGTGCAAACATGCCAATATGAAACTCATTTTTTTGTATAACTAGTAAGCACTTATTGTAACTAATATGCACTTTTTTAAAAACTGAAAAAACCCGCCTTTTCTCTAAGTTCTACTTGCTCCCTTGTTTCTCTAACTGTACATTGGGTGGTGATGCCTGGCATCCTAGGACTTGGGAAGCTGAGGCAGGAGGGTTGCTGTGAATTTGAGACCAGCCTGGGCTGTATAGTGAGTCCAAGGCTGATCTGAACTGTATATCGAGATACCGTCTCAGAAGGCCAAAAGTAAAAACAAAACAAAAACCCCTCCGTCACACTGGAATAATACAAATAATTCACATCCCCCAGGTTTTTATAATCCAAATTATAAGAACACATTTTAATGTCCTAGGCGGCATTTTTATCATTTCTGAAGATGAAATACTTTGTGATGCTTTCTGTGGCCTTTCTGTGAGAGGCAGTGAGGGCGCTGGGTTGGGCTTCTAGTGAGAAGACAGAAGGAAGAGAGAGGAGGCAGGGTGCCTGGGCACCTTCTCACGAGGTCCCAGTCGCCGGGGGTGGGGAAGGGAGAGAAGGGCCCACTCGGTTTGAATCCTTGAAGAAGCGCCTGCAGTTGCCCCTGGACCCAGGGTCCCTCCGGACACCTCGCTCCCTTGATTTATGAGGCATGATTGAAAATATGGCGAATGCTTAAGATAAAACATTATTACAGTGAAAGATGCATTGCCAGTAATTTCTCTTAATATCTTTCCTTCCTGCCAATACACTACCTCGTCATTCTTGCCACTTTACTGCAGCAGTTCTAGAATTTTTGTTGTGTGAGGTCTTTCTGATGTATGATTAAAAAAAAGTATGGTGCCGCAGCCGCGTGTGACCCACAAGACAGACAGGCTCATAGAAACACGATGCTGGGCCCGCTCCCTTATTCTTGGGGTCTGGCACCAGAAAGCTTCCGGCTCTTCCCCAGAGTTGAAATGATCGCAAGAGGTCCCTGTCTTGAATTGATTCAGGACATCAGGGCAGTCACAGCAGCACAATTAAAGATACTCAGGAAAGAGAGTTTCTAGAACTGTTGCACAAGGTGGCAAGAACAGTGGGGTGGGTGTGTTTGAAGGAAAGGTGTATGATAGTGGGGGGATTAATGGCGCGGCGTCTTTTATCATGATGCATTTTTAAGGTTTAAATATTCACTGTATATTTTGATCAGCCCTTGTTCACACCTTCCCCTTCTCTTCTTGGTTGACTTTGTACTCTTTGGCGCATTCTGAACTGGAGGTCTAATTCAGTAAATGCCTGTTCACCTTGACATTGATTTTTATGTTTTTCCTTCTAGAATTTCTTATCTTTCTTTTCTCATATTCTGTGCCACGCTTTATTGCTGGGGGAAGCAAAGGAGAGGCACCCTTCTGTACCTTCTACTCTGACCTTCTAGACTCTCCTGCATGAAAAATGTCCTTACAGCGTTGCTGGTCCCTGAAAGTCACAGGGATGGGCCCAGTAGGACTCCGACTACCGAGTCCACCTGGTGATGCTTTTTCTAAGAACTAGGCAGGGTCTGTCAAATGTGGCATCTGCCACTGGCTTGGGAACATGAGCCTGAGGCCACCTGAGGCCCACCATCTGCAAATGACGTTTACTTAGAGCCCACAGAACCCCAAGAGCTGTGTAAGTGTACATTCGACAACATCCTCTTGAGGTAGGGAAGCCGTATGATCCTTGTTTTACAGATAAAGAAACAAAAGGCAGCGAAAACAAAGTTTTGTCATCAGAACTGTGTCCCTGACCTTTGTCATTATTTCAATCTGGTCAAAAGCACAACATGAAATCTACCATCTGAACTAATTTTAAGTGTACGGTCCAGTAGGGTTACTGTACACGTGTCATTGTGCAACCGATCTCCAGAACTCTGCTAGCTTGCAAAACTGAAACTCTGTGCCCCTCGAACAGCTGCCCTGGCCTCTGGCTTTTGCTGGAGAGTTGAGGGAGACACCTGTGGGCAGAGAGTGATGCCAGTCCTAGCAAGAACACAAGTTCTTCCTGAGCCCTCTGCCACGTTTGATGCAGGTAAATATGCCCAGAGAGAAAAGGTGAGAGGCTTTTCATAGGAGAGAAAGTGGCTCTCGGGACCTTTCTGCAACGGGCTCTCCAGTCCCCCTCACTGCTTAACTCTGGTGGCTTCGCATCAGCTCATAGTGCTCCCAATGAAGTGCTATCTTACTGTCCTGCCGTAGTCCTCCAGTTATTGTGTAAGAGTGCAGTGATGTTACTTCACCCTCAAAAAGTCCTACTGAGAAATGATCGTTACTTCTATCGCTGAGGACTGGAGAAACTGATAGAACTCAGAAGGGTTGAATTCCAGCTCCTTTTGGCCTAGAAACCACGGGCTCGACAGGCATGGCATTGCTTGGGTAAAGCACATTTTGAGATCCTAGCATCACTATTAGGTGGAGGTAAGACTTTGCCAAAGGCATTGTGAGCAGTTTTCGCTGGTCGGGGTGCCCTGCACTTCTGCTGACCAGGAGCTGCGGATAGTGGCGCTTTCTGGCTCCCGCCGTATAAATGCTGTTGGTGTCTCTGTCAGAATGTGGAGAAGACTGACTGGTTCCAGGAGTGGCCCGACTCCTACGTGAAGCACATCTACAGCTCGGAGGACAGGAGCGCACAGCGCCACCTCAGCAGCTGGGCCATGCGCAACACCAATAACCACAACTCACGCATCCTCAAGAAGTCCTGCCTGGGTGTGGTGGTCTGCGGCCGGGACTGCTGCACCAAGGACGGGCGCAAGATCTACCTGCGGCCTGCCATCTGCGACAAAGCCCGGCAGAAGCAGCAGCGTGAGTGGGGCGTGGCGGGGCCCAGACGCACCCCAAGGCCTAAGCAAGCCTGGCCTACGGTGGGAGGGGGAGGGGCTGTTCCAGCCTTGAGAGCCGAGGGGCTGGCCGGCCCCGGGCCGCCAGGGGCTGGCCGGGATCTGCTGTGTCCTGGAGTTCAGAGAGGGCTCCGTGTCCTCGTCTGGAGGCAGAGGCGTCACTGGGGACTGTGCGGACACAGGAGTGGCCCCCGGTAAATTTAGGACAAAGTAGTTTGCTAGATTTGCTATTTGTAGCACAAGTGGGGAGGCTAAGTGTGAAGCCAGACTCAGTTCCGCTGGCTTAGCCGCCCCCTGAAATAGTTGTGTTTTCTTTGTATTTTACCATCCTCACCAGCTCGTCAAATAGATGCTGCCCATGTTCTGGGGCCCCAAACCTGCTCCCGACCTCAAGTTACTTCATGTTCTTTCCTAGTTGTTTTTCTTCAGAACTTTCTCTCAGTTCCGCACCTGTTATAAGCATATTCGCCTTCAAAATTTGGGCTATTCTCTCTGCAGTGTGTCTTTGTGCCTTGCCCCTTAGTTCTAATTGAAAAATGAAATAAGGTTTTCCTCTTCTCTACAAAGAATTGAAATAGCAGTCCACGAGCAGAGAGGGCTTCCGCCCAGCAGGGCGCCTCGCTCTCCCGGCGGCGGCCTGTAGCCGGCCAGGTCCCTGGGTGATGGCAGCACTGGCCGGGAGGCCGGGCGCCCCTCGCCCGGCGACACAGGGCGGTTGCCGTCCCCCGCCGCCCCCTCCTCCTGGGCCGTGGCCGAGCCATGTGCTCACTCTCTGCGGCTCTCCACAGGGAAGTGCTGTCCCAACTGCAGCGGGCCTCTGAAGCTGATCCCCTGCCGGGGCCACGGCGGCTTCCCGGTCACCAACTTCTGGCGGCATGACGGACGCTTCATTTTCTTCCAGGTCGGGTTCGCGGTATTTATGGGGCTCTGCTCCTCTTCACCTTGAAAAGTGTTCACAGAACTTCTACAGAGCAGCCTTGTGCGGGGCTACAGGGACCAGGGGAGTGGGAGCCTGCACCCACCTGCCTGGCAGCCGTTCCCCTGGGGCATGAATGTCTGTGGCTCGGGAAGGCGTCAGTCTGTCCAACACCCCCCAAGCCCCACCCCCAGCTCTTGCTCAGAGTCTCCCACGCCCAAGCTGGAACACCAGCTCTGACTGGTTTTTCCTTCTTGGCAGTACTGGGCTTTGAACACGGGGCCTTCACACTGGCCATATCCTTAACCATTTACATTTTTTAGTTTTTAAATTTTTGACTTTTTGGCAGCACTGGGTGTTGAACCCAGTAGCCCCTTTATAAAATAAATTTTGAAACAGCCTTGCTGAGCCACTGAGTTGCCCAGACTGGGCTTGCACTTGCAGTCCTCCTGCCTCAGCCTCCCAAGTGCTGCAATTACAGACGTACACCATGCCCGCCTCAGCTCTGATTTTAACTACCACTGGAAAGTCAGACGAGTTGCTTTCATCCCTGAAGCTCCCATTTTCTGTAAAATATGAGAAGTACTAGTGGGGGAAGTGACGTAAACTGTAGTGAAGGAGGAGTCTCTGAGATCAGGCTGCCTGGGTTCAAATCACTGCAGTCCTCACAAACCAGCTCCCCCGAAAGGAAAAAAGGCCAGATGGGGAGCATTCGCCAACTTCTACACTGTAACTGCCCCTGCTGTGGCTACCAGACATTTTAAATAGTCCACTCACAAGATTCCCAAGTGTTTCACCAGCTCTCAGCTTGGCCAGCCCCAGTGGGGGAGCCTCAGACCTCAACTTCCTTGGCGAGGTGACCCAGGCGGTGTCACTTCTCCGTGCCTCGGTTTCCTGTCCCATAAACCAGGTCGCGTTCACTGAGGCCAGGTCTGGCAGGCGTACAGGGTCCCGTGCGTACCGCGGGAGGCAGGACAGATGAGGGGGGCCCAGGACGAGTCCTGTGACCGGCAGGCAGCGGGTGGGAGGGGCGGCTCGGGACAGCGTCAGAGGTTTCTCTCGGCGACCGTGCACCACCCGCGCGTGCGGCAGCACACCAGGGCCACCAGTCACTCACGCCGTTTCCGGCTTACTTCATCTCCTTTCAGTCAAAGGGGCAGCACGATCATCCGAGGCCCGAGACCAAGTTAGAAGCCGAGGCCAGAAGAGCGGTGAAGAAAGTACACGCAGCATCTCCCTCTGTCTCCGTAAAGCGGAAGGGGAGCCCAGAGACCAAGGTAACTGTCCCCACATGGGCTCAGGACAGGCAGTGACTTGCCACCCTGGTGGAGGGCTGCTCGATCGCCAGGTCCCATAGCGACAGGTGAAAGTCAAAAGCCAGGTTCTAGCAGATTCACCCCCAGGGCATCCACCAAGGACACTGAATCTCAGGTCTGTGTCTCAGTCTATGCCATCTTGGTAGCAGGCTGTCCGCCATAAATTCTGTATGGCTGTAGAACCATCTTCCCCAATACTGTTAAAAAGAGAAACTTGAATTAGCTCCCAGCCTGTTTGGCTGCGTTTTGATTCTAGCAGAAGCAAAATTAGTTGAAATGCTCTGGACAAAGCATTAGCTTCATGGGTTTTTTCTCCAATGAAGTTTCTATATACCTGCAAAAGAGATTGTTGTCTTAGTTTCGGGACCAGGGTGAGACAAGCAGTCCTGAGAAGGCTGCTGCTCGGGTGCTGGCGCCGGCTGGTCGCAGCTGCTCCCCCCCCAGACCGGTGTGAACCCTCGCAGGCAGCAGGGAGGGGTGTGGCTTTGCTTGCTTAACAGTGATGGTGACTCCTTCACTTCAAAGCTCCGTGCTTCCATTCAGAGCACAGACAGAGCTGGCCCATTCCTTGTTGCTCTAAATGTACCTTACAGAGATGCAATTTGAGTCTGTTGTAAGGAAATGCAAGCCTTGAACCCCAATGTCTGTTCTCTTAGCCTTTGTCCTTGCTGTAGGACGAGTCAAGAGTGTTTCTTCCCACTGCCACTACTTGGTCACATCTCTTTCTCTCCCCCTCAAAACTACTTTCTCATTAGCCTATAGTTTTACATAAACAAGAGCATAACTTAATTCTCTGCTCGCTTCTTTTTCTTCGGTGCACTGGTGAACAGTGCTTCCTCCATTTATAAAAATGCAGTGGCGCCTCGGTTTACGAACATGTTTGCTTGCAAATGATTTGGTTTGCAAACAGAATCATTTGGAAAAAAAATCATTTTTTGTTTGCAAACTCCACATCGAGTGACAAACATGACTGTGGCCATCTTTCCTGCACTAACACGAACATGGCCATCTTTTCTAAAATTGTAGCACAAATTAAACTCGTGAGCCGAGGTACCACAATTAATGGACTGTTTCATGTTCTAGGTGGCTTGCTTATAATTCAGCAAACTTCCTATAAGTTCAGAGAAAATTCTCTTAAGAAAAAAGAAAAAAAGACACCCTGATTTTTCAGACTCCAACCAATATTAAAAAAATAGAAAAATCAAGAGAGAGAATGAGGGCCGGGGAGAGGGGGAGGAAGAGAAAGGGAAAGGGAGAGAAACGGAGAGAGAGGAAGGCATCCCCAAGATCCACCCTGAGCACAAGACAAATCTTTGAAGCTGTATTTTGGTTTTTCATAAAGCGCTTCTTCAAAGCTCCTCGGAAAGGAGTCAGGATATCAATTTACATCTGTGAGCAAAACACCTTACACGCGCTCTCCCTGGGAACTGTGGGTCTCACTGGTGAGAGCCTTGAGAGGCGATGGAAACGGTCTCGGGGCTGGGGCAGAGCGGCTGTGTGCCAGGGTCTGAGCATGCCAGGAATGAGGAAAATCCGATGGCGCTCTTACTAGTACGGTACAGAGTAGCTCACGGGTCCCTGTGGTAGTTGTGCAGGTTTGCTTAACTTATTAACCCGAGCATTTCACTTTCCTTTCCAGTCTCCTTCAAGTAAAAGGCCAAGTCAAGGAAGTTTACCTTTAACTTGGTCATTCCAGGAAGGCGTCCACTTGCCCAGTAGTCACGGTGGACATCTAATGGCTAACACTTCCCAGCAGAGCGCGCTGAATGATTGCTTGCCCTTCCCCAAGAGCTACGGGCCGGGAGGACCTGTGGACACCACAGACCTGGCGAGCCTGCCGTCCACCTTGGACTCCACTAAGCTCTATGAGAAATGCAAGCTGTCTGACGGTCGCATCCACAGTAGTGGAGACCTGTTCCAGCCTCCGGCACCTGGCGTCTACTCGGATTACGACGACCTGCAAACATGGAGTAAAACCTCCGCTTTGGGCAGAAGTTCTCTTAATGACAGTTGCTGTCCCAATTATCCTTTTCCTCTGACCAACTGGCCTTGCGACTTCTTTCCTTCCCAGAACTCTTTGGAACCTTTGCCCCAGCAGATTCCTCTGGAGCCACCTGCACCCAAACCCAGCTGCCACCCTTTGTGGCCAAATCCAGGAGGTGATGTGTATGAGGAGAAAATACCTGTGGATTTCAACAGCTACGTGCCTTCGCTCACATACCCTGCACCTCAGGAAGACCCCTTCCTGCTCACGTACGCCACTCATCCTCACCAGCAGTACTCCCTGCCAGGCAAGAGCAGCCGATGGGATTTTGATGAAGAAATGGCATGCATGAGTCTGGATCATTGCAACAGTGAAATGCTTCTCAACCTCTGTCCTTTGAGATGACTCTGATCCTCCCTCGACCACCTCATACTTCCCCAAAAAAGCTATTTTTGGAAATGGCTGAAAGAATTTCTTGTTTTCCAAATATAACTGCAGGTAAATGGGACTCAACAAGCAATAAGCAAGACTTCTTTGTCCCTGCAAGAAATCTTTTTGCCTCCTAATACTCTCCTCCTTGGCCAGAACAGACAGTCATCCGGCATGCTGTGTCAGAGGCCCGCTGCCTCAGTGCCTTGGGCACCTCAGTGGGTTGTCCACTGGGCTCTCGTTGTTGCTAACACTTACCAAATGGACAGAGATGGGACAAGCCCGTCTGCGTAGGACCTCATCTGTGCCTTCTCAGGAGCTGAGAGTGAAGACTCTTGGTTATTCTCTTGTCAGTGAGACACAATGCCTGACACCCACAACTTAAGGGAGAGCAGGTTGGCTTTGCCTCCCGTTTCAATCCGTAGTAAGCTTGCTCTGAGGAAGAAGCAGCAGGACAGAAGGGCCTGGAAGAAGAGAGGCTGCCCCTGGCACGATGTCAGAGAAGCAGTGAAAATCAAGGGATGACCCGGGGTGAGAGATACACCCTCCTAAGTCACGCCAGCAGTGACCATCTCTCCCGACAAGACTGCACCTCTTAATAGCGAGTCAGCTATAGTGCTCCATAGTTCAGTCGCCTCCCAGAAGCCTCATGTATGATAACATGAGAACATCTAGATATGAGCCGTAACATTCTGCCCCTGCTCTCTTTAGGCAAAAGGCATTAAGTTCATCTCTAAGAGTCAAAAGCCTTGACAGTTTTAGCATTGCTGAAAGTCCAAAGTGTCCTCTGAGACTTAAGGCAAACATGTGGCTGTGAACCCCTGTAAATATTGAAAAGAAGTTAAATACTTTCAACATGCCATAGCATAGGGTAAACATTCCCATTCCAAAAAAAGGAGGACCAGAAGGATAGAAACCAATGGAACCAAAGCAAGATCGAAACCCAGCAAGGCAAGCATCAAACCCTTAGCTCCAAGTCCAGCTCCTGGGGCAGGTTGTAGCAATGGGATGTGAAAGCCAAAGGTCAGGAATGATGCCGTTCCTGAGGCATTGCTGCTGGCTGTAACTCTCACGGCTTCTCCACTGAGCTGGCTCTGGTCACCCCTTGCAGCTCTCCTGAGCAGACGTGCCACATTCTTGGCTTCTGCAAACTTACGGGGTCTCCTCTGTACTTTCAGCTTCATATTCATAATTTCACACACTGCCATCTCAGGGGCACAGGACCTGGCCCCAGAGGCTTTCTTTGGAAATCTGGGTGGAAGTTTTCCTGATCTCACAATTCTTGCATTCTTCATACCCGTAAATATCAAAACCACATGGACAATGCCAGGGTCTGCTGCCAGCTAGAATAGTAGCCAAGTCCACTTGAATTATGATTATACAAGTCTCTGTGTGCCTGAGTGACTGAACCATGTTAGCCAGTTCCTTGGGCAGTCAGTCTGGAGCATCGTTTCCTGGGACTCTCTTCTCAAAGCAGTCTTTCATTTTTGCAATTTTGAGCTTGCAGTGGCAGAGGCCTTGTCTATTCCTCACATGCCATCTCCCCATCTTGTTGTCCTGTAAAGTACTTGGCTTCTCTCTTTTTTTATTTTTTATTAGAACATGTTTGCAGCAATGCAGTTTGCAATCATCTCGGGGAGTGGATGCGTGAGTGTAATACAATTTGTTTGTTTTTAATCCCTTTCCCCTCCCCTCTCCCATTCCTCCCTCCTCCTATAATTCTCCTTTCCCCATTTTCTTTCTTGTTGATATTATTAATCTTAGCTCACATTTATGGCATTAAATGTTTACATTCATTGAAGTAACTAGGTTCTTGTATGTGGTATAACCTTATTCTACTTATTCCCCTTCCCCTCCCCCTTACCCCTTCCCCTTAGTCTCAGGGCCCCTTCCCATTTACAGGAGATTCACATGATTGTCCACCTCTATCCATTCTTTATTATTCTCTTTGTTCGTACTTTGCCTTATTCAAATGAGAGATACCATATGGTATTTAAGCTGGTGTGTCTGGTTTATTTCACTCAACATTGTATTTTCCAGGTGCATTCATTTTCCAACAAATATCTCAAATTTGTCCTGTATAGCTGAGTAGGATCCCAAGATACCACACTTTATCCATTCATCCGTTGAGGGTATATAAGCTGCTTCCAGGATTTAGCTATTATGAACTGTGCTGCTATTAACATTGGCATATATGTATGTATATATATATATATATATATATATATATATATATATATATAGCTCCTTGGCTTCTTTTTAATGCTAATCTCAGCAACAAAGCTCTCCTCTTTGAAGGAATTTCTTTCTGGCAAAAGTGGAAAAATTTTAAGTAGGCTTTTTGCTCCTGATTCTTAGTATAAAACTGATTAAAACTAGCAAGTAGGGTCCATACTATAGCCTCAACATTGGTCTGCTTTGAAATTTCCTCTGCTAGATTAATTAGTCTGCCACCCTTAATCTCAGTCTCCTGCAAAGTCTCAGGACATGAACAAAATGCAGACAAGCTTTCTATGCCACAATATAACTTACACAGTCTGGAGTCCAACTGCCAGTGGATTCCTTATTCACTACAGAAGCCTCCTGAGCCTGGTCGTTACTGTCTTTTCATCAGCATTCTAGTTCTCTTAGCTCCAACTAAAATCTGCTATCAAACTTGGCTTACAGAATTTTAGGCTGCTTCTCCAGTTAGTATCTCCAAACCTTTCTTGCAAACAAGTTCCAAAGGCTTTTGAACCACGTGGTCAAGTAGTGTCACAGTAATGACCCCCATTCCCAGTACCAAACTGTATCTTAGTTACTTTCTTCTTGCTGAAACAAAATACCCAGTGCCTATAACTTAAGGGAGAAGTTTATTTTGGCTCATGTTTCTGTCCATAGTCAGCTGGCTCCAAGGCAGGGTGGCTGGGAGAAGGCTTGAAGGAGAAGCTACTCATCTCATGATTGTGAAGAATCAGAATCAAAGGAGGAACTGGAAGGAGAGATACACCTTTCCAGGTCATATCCTCAATGCACCACCACTTCTGGCCAAGATGTATCTCTTAACAGCAAGTCAGCTGTAATATCACTATAGCCCAGCCACCTCCCAAATCCCCCCATGTTCATATGAGGCTTTGGAGAGACATCTAGATATAAACCATAACACAGACGTCAAGGCTGGAAAAGCTCTGGGGTATAGAGAACTGGGTATCCCACCACTCAGGTATTTGATACTTTGTCTAGTGACACAAATCTATAAAATACGTATTTTTTCACTGATTTCTAAGAGTTATCAAGATAAGAAACATGGCTTAGTCCCATTTCATAAAGAAAAAAAGTAGAAAAATTAAGTGGACACAAAGAGAATCCCAGTGATCTCCTCAGTTGCATCTTTTCCTTCTTCCTCACTGACGTCCTCTTCCCTAAGGGCTTATGTTTTTGTCCCATTTATCTTTAGAAAGCCCAATCCATTGCCCTCAGTGCCAGGTTCATGTTATGTGAGAGATATCTGCTTAGAAAGGCCTTCATGGGGACTGGAGTGTAGGTCAAGGGGGAAACCCATGGGTTCAATTCCTAACGCACACACACACAACAAAAAACCTGTGGTTAATATGCCCATGGTCAGATGGTATTTGAAGGCAAGTTCCTTTTCTTGCTGAGGTATTTTATAAGGACCTAGACATAAAAATTTGGAAAGATCCATTAAATAAACAAGTATTCTAAAAAATAAGTATCTTTTCTTTATTGGATTGATAACAAATGAACATGATATAAAATTTAAAAGTAAAAGAAAAATCTTGTTTCTGGTCTCCTTGCAAGGCTGACCAGTTCTTCTAGAAGTTAAACAGGTTCTCTACATATATACATATATATTATAATATATATTATATAGTATATGAAATGTATATGTGTAGAGTATGTGGTGGTAAAAATAAGTTGGGTGTGGTGACACACACTTATAATCCCAGTATTCAGGAGACCAAGGCAGGAGGATCTCCCTGAGATCAAAACCAGCCTCGGCCACATAGTGAGTTCAAGGCCAGCCTGAACTACATAGAGAACCCGTGTCTCAAAAAGCAAACAGACAAAAACCCCAGTAAGTACCCAGCTTAGAGACCATCTGGTGTCATACCAGGTGCATCTCTAATCTAGCTTTGGCATTTCAGAACACAGTCATAGGAGCACAACCATCTCATTTTTAGTGATGTATAGTAATATTACTATTACACCTAAACAGTCCTGTATTGGATTAGGTTGGTCTGAGTCTAATTTCTTTGTCTAACTGCATAAAACATTCGTTTTAGCACAGTTACAAATCAAATACGTGTGTGAGTACCACCCAGGTCAAGAAATCAACTTTCCTCCTCTAATTGCAGCCCTAATCCCATCACTCCTGATCAAAAGCCCCTTCTGCACCTCAAAGGTGACCTCTAAACTGGATATTTATTGGGGTTTTTGTTGGTTTGTTTTATGAGACATGATTTCTCTATGTAGTTCAGATTGGCCTTGAACTCACTATGTGGCCTAGGCTGGTTTTACACTCGTGGAGATCCTCCTGCCTCGGTCTCCCAAGTGCTAGGATTATAAGCGTGTGCCACCACTCCCAACTCTTACATTTTTACTATCATTGTAGGTACTCCTAAACAATAGTTTGGTTTTACCATTTTGGGGGAAACCTAATAAAATCTAGATTATGATATTGTGAAGAATTACTTAAGTACAATATCCAAACAGAAGAGTGCACGGATCACGGCACTTAGCTCAGTAGACTGAGAACACCCTGGGGTAGCTACTACCTCGCCAGTGTCCTTCTGGAATCCAGCGTACTTCCCCGAGTAGAGACAGTCAGGACGGCAGCCACAGCTCCCTGCTGAGAATCACTTTCGGTGACGCTGGCCACACTGAGCACGCAGGAGTGCGGTGGGAAGCCCAGGCCACCCGGGCCGTGGGCTCCGGCCCGGACACGGTGGAGACAGCTCAGGCCAGGGGCCACAGGAAGACCTGCAGAACTGTGGCTGTGAGAGTGTTGGGTTTCTCCCGGGTTTCTCCTGGTCAGAGGCTTTCGGGGTATTTCAAACATTTTTCCTCCGCTAGGCTAGGCACCCTTTTATCCAAACCTTTCTTCACTTAAAACAACATGACCTGGATATTTCTCAAGGCAAGAACATATGTACAGTTTGAAGAATCAAATGGCACCATGATGATCATGAGCAACACCCATCTGCTTTCAAGTCCGGTCCCCGCCCCCAGAAGGCATCCGCTTCTTGGCTCTCCGCTGCCGCTTCTCGTCCTGGCCCCCAGGTACCGGGCAGCACGCTGCAGGCCTGCTTCTCCACCCACCCACCTACGCGCTCTGGCCGTGTTAGGGTCCAGACCGTACTGCCACCCCACCATTGGCTCTGTCCCCCCAGATTTACACGTGCTCATTTTAAACGCACAGCTTTGCCCACTGTACACGTGACCATTTTCCATAGCGAGCACCACCCAAGTCAAGACACACAGCGTGGCCAGTGCCACGGAAAGTTCTGTTGTGCGCCTTCCCCGTCTAGCCCCTACTTCGGTGACGGCAAACCCTTTAGAGCTTTCGGTGACACAAGTGGCCTGCTGGGGTACGTGAGCCATGGGTTTGCCACTGCTCCCCTACTTGGCCCCCAATTTTGCATTTCCTAAAATGTCATATAAATGACTTTCTAACATCTTTTTTCTGTGTTTTTGTTTTGTTTTTTGAGACAAAATCTTGCTGTATAGTTCAGGTTGAACTCATTATGTAGCCTTGAACTCATTATGGCTTTGAATTTGTAGCCGTGCTCCTGCCTCAGCCTCCTGGGTGCTGGGATTACAGCTGTGTGCCACCACACCGGGCCGTATGATCTTTTGCATCTGGCTTCTTTCACCCATCACAATGCTTCTGAGGTCTGTCCCTGTCGCTGCATTCTGGGTGCTCCGTCCCTTTTCCACTGCTGTGTGGATACACCCTACTTTAGCCCTATGTTGGCCTGTGGAAATTAGGCTGTTTTCAGTTTTGCCCACTATAAATAAAACTAATTTAAATATTCACATCACAGGCCATTTTATGTTCACATGGTTTTGTTTCTCTTGGCTATATCACTAAGAGTGAAATGTTATCCTATGTCAAGCACAAGTCTTACTTTAGCAGAAACTGCCAAGTTGCGTGACCCCTCAGTAACATTGAGCTGTAAAATTTAGCAGCCCTGTGCCAGTGAAGGCCAAGAGGTTCCCTTGCTTTTTTTTTTTTTTTTTTTTTTTTTTGAGACAGGATCTCACTATGCCGTTCAGTCTGAACTTGAGCTCACTTGGTAGCCCAGGCTGATCTCAAACTCACAACAATCCTCCTGCCTCAGCCTCCAGAGTGCTGAGATAACAGGCATGGGCCACTGCACCCAGCTCCCTTTGCTTCTTGACCCGGTTTTTAAATCCTTAGTCATCCCATCTGTTCCCATGGAGTCTCACTGAGGTCTTTATCTGCATTTCTCTTGTGACTAATAATGCTGGACATCTTTGTGGGTTGCCACCTTTATATCTTGGTGAACTGTCCATTCACATCTTTTGCCCACTTCGTTGGATTTTCAGGAGAGTCTAAGAGCCAGGAATGGTGGTGTATGACTGTAATCTCGGAGGCTGAGGCAGGAAGATGAAAAGCTCAAACCCAGTCTGGGTGACTTACAGATTTAGCAATACTCACAATAAAAAATACAACAAGATTAAGGATGTATAATAGTGCAAAGGCCCCAAATTTAGTCCCCAGTACTAATGAAAAGAACAACAAAAAAAGAATAGTTCTAAAATTACACATTCAGGGTTTAAATCTTTTAGATAAAGGTCTATAATCAAATATGTTTTGCAAATAATTTTCCCACTTAATTGTGTCCTAGCTAACCCAAAACCAGAAAGATTTTCTTCCATATTTTTTCCATAACTTTTGTATTTTAAGCTGTTACAGTTAGGTCAGTGAGCCATTTCTGTTAATTTTGTATATATGGTATGACATAAAGGCCAAGCTTCATTTTATTCTGCATGTGGATATTAAATTATTTCAGAACCATTTGTTGATTATCACAGTTTTTGGTTGAATAGTTCTTAGCATTAATAAAATGTTTCATCTTATTGCTCAATTTTCTGAACAATAACAATAGTTTATACTCATACACCATCCAGGCTGGGCATGGTGGCACGTGCTGGTAACCCAGGCATGAGCTCGAGGCCAGCCTGAACTACACAGTGAGACCCTGTCAACACTCCATCACTGAGTTACATTCCCAACATTCATTTATTTATTTATGTATTTGGGATTAAATCCAGGACATTTGCACTGAACATCTTCAGTCCTTTTTAATTTAATTTAATTTAATTTTTTGAGACAAAGACTAAGTTGCTCCGTCTGGGCTCAAGCTTGCAGCTCTCCTGCCTCAGCCTTCCAAAGTTCTGAGACTATAGGCATACCAGCATGGTCAGCTCCAGCTCCTTTTTATTTTATTTTATTACTTTTTTTTTCCAAATCCATTTTATTTCAAGGATAAAAAGAAAAAAGAAACTACAACAAAATTTCAAAACACGTCAATCAGGGGACAACAATGATACACACGTTATGCATTGTCATTCCCGAATTGTTCAGCTAGAGCACAAGACATCTGCATTCAGTTGTCTGAACAATACCAGCACAAATCTTTCTCTTCAGTTTATTTTTTGAGACAGGGTCTCACTAAGTTGTTCAGGCTGACTTGAAATATGTGATCCTTCCGCCTCAGCCTCCTGAGCAGTTGTTGACATAGGTGTGAGCCAGCTACTGTGCCCAGCTCTTTTTTCAATTTTATTCATTCTAGCAGGTCCTTCCTGAGACTTTTAGTATAATCACTCAGACATTTTGGCTCTGGGCAGTGTCTTTATATTTAACAGAAAATTCTCCAGACATATACTGTCCCTTGCCAAGTGATACTACATGCTATTCAGGGTCACTGCATCGAGGTGTCTTCCCCAGAGCTGAGGCCGTGCTGCATGAACTTCCAACCTCCAAAACATAAGCGAAATAAAGTTCTCTCCTCTACAAAGTCAATACTAACACTAACTTCTGTTCTTTTCCTCTTTCTGTTTATCGTCATGGAACATCTCTCCGGCAAGCTTTGCAGCCAGCACCTGTTTGCTGAGCCCCAGATCCGCTCACCCTAGGCGTGGCTGTGCTGACTTCCAGGCGAGGTGAACCTGCAAACTGCTCACGGGCAGCGGTGGACTGCAAGGATTTAGAGAAACTTACCGGGCGCACAGTCTTAGTGCAGAGGCCCGCACTGACGGAGGGGAAGACAGCATGGAGACGGTAAAGCATGGTGCGCGAATAAGATGGGAACATGGATACTCCTAGTTATCACAGCACCAGTATTCACAACACAGACATTCCTCACTTAACAACCTCCCTGTTTAATGCCTGCTCGGCCTCATGACTGAGGTGTGCTGTTTGAACTTGCAGCCCATCGCTCAGACTCAGGACCCACGTACCGACTTAGCGCACAGGAGCGTGAGCAGTGCTGCCGTGTCGTTACTTCTGCTGGCTGTGCGGGACGGTACGGTACGGTACGGTACTGTCATTTTATGTTCCTTTATACACAACAGCACTGCATGCAAGCGTTACGCAGTGTCATCAAAGTCTCCAAATTAGGTTCTGTGCTCTGAATATTGTAATGCACACACTGTACACAACTCCTCGTTTAGTTACCAAGTCCATAACGACCTCCTTACAGGAAGGGAACTCGGTGGTGAAAGGGGAGACCTGTACCCGACACTGTCACGATTCCCGAGCAGCTGAGGACTGTGCTGTTTGGCACCAGGTTTGCCACCAGAAACACTCGGTGTGTTCCCGACTCGGGAACAGTGAGGGCGAGAAACAGGGCGAGAAAAAGGAAAGATCAGGACTGCTGTTCTGCCTGCGGTAAAACTGTGCTATGAGTGAGATGCCCAAAGCGAGAACTGGTTCTGCTGCTTGATTTGGGTAAAAACGCTGAGTCATTTGCTATTTAGTTTGCGGCAGACCAAATTTGTACCTTTCTGTCCCTTCTTCTTGAGATCTTAAGTGTCAGCAATGTAATTTAAAAAGGGTTAACTTCTGAGCCAAGAGAACCAAGGGGAGCTAATAAAGTACATCAGAGACAACCAGTTCCTGGGAGGTAGAGAGGGGCTGTGAACCGGGCTGGACTGAGGACGTGCAGAGAACTGGGAGAGGTAAGGCCTGGCGGGGGGCCCACTATCCCTTCCCAGGGGGTGAGAAGGAATGGCGGTGCTGGCAACAGAGCCGAAACTTGGACGGTTTTCTGTGGATTAGCTTCCACCAGTCAGGCCCTCTCCTCAAAGGCATTCATTCAAATATGTATCCCTTCGGGGGAAAGAATTGTAAAGGTAGGATCTGGCCAGGTGTGGTGGTGCAGGCCTGTAGTCCTAGCTATCCAAGACGCTAAGGCAGAAGGATCACAAATTCAAGTCCAGCCTGGACAACTTAGCAAACCTAAAAATAAAAAATGGCTGTGGGTATAACTCAGTGTTTCTGGGTTCAGTCCAAGCACCAGAAAAAGTGGAGGTGGGGGGAGCCAGTCTCAAAAAAACCGAAATCAATGATTTGAGAGACACTGAGGCTTCTACTAGGGTTCTCATCCCCCTAGAATAAATTACTTTTTGTCCTTCATTTTGGGCCCAAGGTGTACAGGTCCCTTAAAGGGAAGCTTGTTGTGGTTTTGTTTGTTCTTTGTTTTAGTCTGTTTGAGACAGAGTTTCCCTAGGCAGTTCAGACTGACCTTGAACGCACTTTGTAGCCCTGGCCGGCCTTGAGCTTACAGTGATCCTTCTGCCTCAGCCTCCGAAGTGCTGGGATCACAGGCATGCACCACCACGCCTGGCCTGAAGCTTGTAGTTTGACATGTGATCTTGATGCCTGAAACTTTAGAGCTGGAGATAACAAAAGATGGTCCTTGCTTGCCATGTGTCTGTGGGGTAAGCTGTATATACAGACAAGATCTGACTTTTAATCTCAAGTATAGATGAAATTCAGAAGACTCCAGAAAAGGAACGATACGGGGTATAACTGCTGCAAAGACCCAGGAGGAGCTGTCAGAGGTAGAAGAGAAAAACAAGCGGCAGAGAATTTGGATGAGAGAGAACAGAGAGACGTTGACACTGATGGAATGGTAAATAGACAATGATTTAATGTTAATTTGAGTTGCAAAGTTATGTAGTAGAAGCACAGAGAATAATCGTATAACATCATTACTGCACACAGCGGAGGGAGGGAGGGACAGGGAGACCGTGAGACAGACAGACAGTGAGAAATCCCCAGGAAGGCAGGGGGGAGGGCAGAAAGTGGCAGTGCAAGCCGGCAGAAACCTCATTTTTCATTCTGGGCAACCAATAAGTAACTAAATTTGATAAACTAAGAAACAGATGGGTAACTGTGGCTGGGCATGGTCCGGGCTGTCCAGAAGATTCGAAGCCGGGAAAGGTTCACAGTGCCGCCTCCCGGGCAGCCTGGAGGGTGAGGCGGTATTTTTCAGGATAAATTCTTTGCCTAATGTATTGCTTCACTACGTACAAACGTTATTTTGATTAAAAATTTTAAAAAACACAAATCAAGTACAGATCTCTCCTCGGAAGTCTCTTCACTCATCCGGGCCTTTCGTGGTCAGTCGTGCCCGGACCCGGCGTGTGTGTGTGTAGAGCAGCCGCCGGTGCGCGCGGTTCCCCGGGGCCAGAGCGGCAGATCAGCCGCGGGCCAGCGGTGGTCGGGGTCGGGGCCGCGGGCGGCGGGAGGGGAGGGGTCGGCGCGGTCCAGCCCCGCTCCGGGACCGCGGGGCAGGGGAAAGCGCGGAAGGGGGCGGTCGGGGGATCGCCGTGAAGCTGGAGCAGCAGCTCCTGCCCCGATGGAGGAAAGCGGGGTGCCAGGCGTTGTAAAGTCAGAAACAGCTCGAGAGCCTCCACGCTGAGGTGCAGAGCACAGCCAGCCTGCGCCCCGCCGCGGCTGGAGGCCCCGCCGAGAAGGGCTCTCCTCTGCCGAGCCCGGGGGCCCCGATCTGCTGCGGAGAACCTGGGGTTACTCTGGAGCACAGTAGCTCACGGGGACCGGTGGCTCCTGGAGACGCAGCGCCCGGGCCGGCGGCGCAGGGCGAGCCCGGGCCCCGGACCCTCCCGCCCAGGTCTGCGGCTGCGAGCCCGCGGCGCCGCCCTCCGCTCGGGGCACGCCCCCTCCTCGGCTGCAGTCTCCGGCTCCGGCGCGGCGCCCCCGAGCTGTGCGGAGCGCAGAGACGAACACCCGGTCCTTCTCGCTGAGCGCCGCGTTGGGCGGGCGTCGTGCGAAGGCCTCACGCGCACGGCCTGACTCCGCGCTCGGGACGCCGCGCACAGACACAGCCCCCTCCCCGCGAGCGCGCCCGGGCGCCCGGCCACTCAGGAGAGGCGCCAGACGGCGCGGGGCGGCGGGCTGGGCGCATGCGCCTCAGGCCAGCTTGGCGCCGGCTGCCCGGCGTGCGTGCGCGTGTGGTGTGCGTGTGTGCACGCGTGTCCGCGGCGCGTGGCGTGCGCGCATGCGTGCATAGCTGTCTGCGCTGGGACTGGCGGGAACCCCGGGGCCCGCTGTGGAGAGGACCTGTAGGGTTGCCGCAGCGAGCAGTGCGGTCCGAGGGTCGCTTGGGGTGGATTTGTTATCCACAGAGGTTCCTCTTTGGCTTCTTCCTCGTCCTACTTTAGGATCACTTTTTAAAACTTTCCAGGGTGTTCACACTTACTTGTAAATAAATAACTGGAAAGTAAAAGCCACACGAAAACGCCTTTCTCCACCTTCACATCGGCAGCCGTCCGGAAGCCGCACCTTGAGGTCTGGCCGGGGTCTCTGGCGCCCACCGGGGCTGACATGGCCGAGGCCGTCACAGAGAGGGGAGCTCCACGGTGTGGGGCACTCTGATCGGAGGTAACTCTGCAGGTGAACCGGCACACGTGGGGGCGGACGCGTGTGACGGCTTTGTCTTGAATAGCAAAACCAAATATCCATGGGCGGGGATGGGCTCAGTAAGTTAGGATACAGCCATGGAATGGGATAGTACGCGAATGCTGAGAAGAACGGGAAGGCGGTCCTCCTGCTCCCAGACATGGTTAAGGGAAAAGAAAGGAAAGTGAGAACTTGCAAGCCTTGTAGGCCAGGGACACTGCGTTAAAAAGTGAAAAAGAGCTCACTTGCATTTCTTGTTTGGCCAGTTATGTATAAGAAAACTAGACAGACGCACGGAAACAAGATCCCCCCATCTGTGTGAGAGAGAGACCGACAGAACGAGGATGCGTTTTAGGAGACACGAGCAGATGAAGGGCAAAACCGAGAGGTAAATTTTTCACTGTACATCTTGTGTTTATTTATTAATTTGTTTTGGTGCTGAGAATCGAATCTGGGCCCTCACACTTGGCAGGCATCGCTGTGCCACAGAGCTGTATTGCCGCCCGCTGTGCATCTTTACACTTCTGGGCTTTTAATCCGTGGGCGTCTATTTCCGTTCCAAAATCTTTCCAAGTCCCTTTGCCCTGAGCACCAACCTCAGTGGTTATTCTGTGGATTCATCTGGCTGTGTCCTAACTCTGCAATTTAAGAGCTGTCACTTGGGCCTCACTTGTGTAAACGCTGCCCTCGGGGTGGGGTGTTTGCTGCCCTGGAAGGGCTTCTCGCTGCTTCCGGGTGGGAGCTTCATGAGACAGTCAGGTGGCCCACGAGACACGGAGTGGCAGAAAATGACTTCAGCAAGGCGAAGGAGAAAGGTGCTGGGGCCAGTGTGTGTTCTACAAACACCCCTCGCTGAGTCACGCTGCCTCTGGTCACCGCCTGGTTGACAGGTACTGGCTAACGGTTTGGTTTGTTGATGTTTGCGCTGAAGACTCTCAACCAGCTGTGAGGAGGGTGCTCTGTGCATCGCTGAGCTTTCCTCACGGAGAAGCTGTGGCTGCAGGAGACCGGCTTTTCCCAGGAGCCTTGAGTTCTCCCTTGGAGGAGCCAGAATTTGCTCCTGGGTGGCCGAACACAGCAGCCTGTGCCCTAAACCCCTGTGGCATTTCTCTGAGTCCCTGTTAACTCAGTGACGTCCAGAACTTTCGAAAGGAGGAGAAATTTTTCATGAATGAAAGCATTGTTCATGGTAACCTACAGCAGTTGCCCCAAGCAGGGGCAGAGAAAGGCAGCGTCACAGCCGGGTCAGGAAACGCAGAGGCTGAAGTCAGAATGACCAGCATTCCTCAGGCGGCGCCTTTGAAACAGGAAAAACACAGCCAGCCTGATTCTGCTGCAAACCTGCTGCTCCAGGTTTCCTGGTCCTCCCTTAGGGTCCTGTGAGCGTTCTGCTTATTACAGTTTTATCATCTGCTTTCCTGGTGTGGCTAAGAAATGTCTGTGTTCTCTTCCATCAGGATTCATTTTCCACGCACCCGGCGTGGTCTACGCTGATCTGTTGCTTACCCACTTACACAAAGTTTTATCTCCCACGACTTCATGAAGAGATTTAGTTTCGATTAGATGGCGAGGGTGTGGCTCAGAGGTAGGGTGCAAGTCTTTCATCCAGGAAGCTCTAGGTTCAATCCCAACTACTGCCAACTAACAACAATGATCAGTATCTTCCTTAAAGACTTTAAAATATTTTTATTATCCCTGCATGGTGGCATCTGCCTGAAATCCCAGCACTGGGAGCCTGAGGCAGCAGGACTCAAGTTCTAGCCCAGCCCAGATAACTCAACCAACTTAGTAAAATTCTGTCTCAAAATTAGAAATTAAAAAAGGGCTGGAGAAATAGTTCAGTACAGAGTTCTGAGGCTCAAATCATAATACAAAAGTAAATGTAAAAATAAATGAATAATCATTTAAAAATTAATTATTTTTATTAACACATTAAGTGTCTATATTAATGGGGTTCAGTCTGATGTTCCCACACATGCATACAGTGTGCACTATAAATTCTACTATCCTCCCTTCCCCCAACACTTTCCCAATCTCTACTATTAACTCATCTACCTTTTGGTCAACTATTCAGCTTCCACACATGTGGGAAGATGTGCAATACTTATCGCTCCAAGTCTAGTTAATTTTAACATAATAACCTCTAGTTCCATCCATTTTGCTGCAAGTAACAGGACTTCATTTTTCTTTATGGGTGAATAATAATATGGGTGTATATAAATAACATTTTCTTTACTCATTCAGCTATTTCTAGGCCCTGGGGCTGACTCCATATCTTGTTATTTCTCTTCAGTATGCTGATTTCGTTTTGGGTATATACCCTGAAATGAGATAATTAGATCAAATGGTTAATCTACTTTTAGTTTCTGTTTATTTGTAGGGCTGTCTTTTTTTTTTTTTTCTTTTTGCGGCACCGGGGATTGAACTCACAACCCCGCGCCTGCCTGACAGGCGCGTAAGCTGCTGAGCCAAACTCCCGGCCCTGGTTTTTTGAGGCAGGGTCGCACTGTGTAGCTCAGGCCGGTCTTGTGCTCGCGTTGTAGCCCAAGCCGGCCTCAAACTCACAACGCTCCACCTACCTCAGCCTCCCGAGTGCTGGGATTAAAGGCGTGCGCCACCACGCCCGGCTATGTAGGGCTGTCTTTTGAAGCTGGGTTTTTCCATATTTCCAAGGCTGTTCTTGATTTGTGGGTTCAAATGACCCACCTGACTCATCATCTTGCGTAGCAGGACTGTAGGTGTGTGCCATGGCACCTGACTAGTTTTTAGTTTTGGGGAACTTTGATACTGTTCTCCGTAAGACAGCTATACTAACTGACATTTCCATCAACAGCTCTTCTGTTCCCCACACTCTCATTAACATTCTTTAATTTTTGTTCTCTTGTTTGAGACAGGGTCTACGTAGTCTAGGCTGGCCTTGAACTTGCTTTGTAGCCCTTGTGGCTCTTGAACTCATGATCCCCTTGCCTCAGCTACTGACGCGCTGGGATTCCAGGCATGCAGTCATTCTAACTCAGGGATGAGATGGCATACTATGGTTTTGATTTGCATTTAATGATATTGAACATTTTTCATCTGTATGTTGGTCATTTGTATTTCTTCTTGGAAGAAATGTCTTTTGCATATTTTTAATTGGATTTTTGTTGTTAAGTATTTTGCATTTCTTGCGTATTCTGCATATGAGCCATCAGTCAGTTGAATAGCTAGCAATTTTTTTCTCCCACTGTCTCTTTACTCTGTTGTCACTTTTGTAAAGCAGAAGTTTTTTAGTTTGATGTAATCCCATGTATCCATTTTTCTTTCGCTTCCAGTCCTTTGGGGTTTCTATCCAGAAATCACTGCCTGTTACCTGGCTGTGAAATGTTTCCCTTCTGCTTCCTTCTCACAGTTTCAGGGTTTCCGATCTTATATTTAGGTCATTGATCCAGGTTAAGCTGATTTTTATAAAGAATGAAACTCAGGAGTCAAATTTTAATCTTCTGCATGTGGATAGCCAGTCTGCCCAGCACCAGCTGGCAGAGGCTAGCCTGTCTCCAGTGTGTGTTTCTGAATCAGTTGTCTGTAGATGTGTGGGTTTGCTTTTGAGATCTCTATTCTCTCCTGTTTCTGTATGTATCTGTTTTTTGTTGTTTTTGTTTTGTTTTGTTTTTTGTCTTTTTGAGACAGGGTTTTGCTACATAGTTCATGCTGGCCTTGAACTCATTATATAGCCCAGGCTGACCTTGAACTCACAGTGATTCTCCTGCTTCAGCCTCCTGAGTGCTGAGATTACAGGCATGCACCACCATGCCCTGTTTCTATGTATCTGTTTTTATGCCAATACCATGCTGTTTTGGTTACTGTGACTCTGCAGTATGTCTTGAAGTCAGGTATTTTGATGCCTTTAGCTTTGCTCTTTTTGTATAGATGGCTTGGCTTGATTGTGGGTCTTTTGTACCTTCATATGGGGGTTTTGTCATATTTGACTTTTATCATGTTGAAGTCTGATCATTCTGTACCTGATTTGTGCAGTGCTTTTATCATGAGGGATGTGTAAATTCATCAGATGTTTCAGGATTGTTTTTTCTAGTTCTGTGAAGAATATCATTGGGATTTTGATGGGGATGGTATTAAATCTGTAGATCACTTTGGGAGGTATGAACATTTTTTTTTTTCAGCAACAGGGATTGAACTCAGAACCTTGCGACTGCCAGGCAGGCACTTAAGCCACTGAGCCAGACTCCCAGCCCTAGATTTTTGAGGCACTATGCAGCTCAGACCGGCCTTGAACACACAATGTTCCTCCTACCTCAGCCTGGGATTAAAGGCGTGCGCCACCACACCTGGCTGGTATGAACATCTTAATAATAGTAATTCTTTCAATCCATGTCTTTCTATCTGTTAGTGACTTTGCAGGCTTCTTTCATTTGTATTTTGTAATTTTGTTAATAGGGGTTTTCATTTCCTTATTTAAGTTTAATTACTATGTATTTTATTTTATTTTTGTAGCTATTTTACATGGGATTGCTCAGATGATTTATTTTGCAGCAAACTTGTTATCAGTGATTGAAAAGCTGTTGATTTATTTTACTGAATTGACTCATCAATTTGAATGGTGTTTTGCCACATCTGGCTCTTGAGCTTCAGCTGGGGGTGGTGGAGGATGAAGGAACCGAGGGTCAGGATGCAGAGCGCTGAGGTCAACTGGCGCCTCCTCTCCTGCGGGACGGCTGTGGGTTTCTTCCTGCACCGGGAGGCGTTGAAACCCCTCTGCCTGGCAACTTGCCTGCATGGCTCGCCGTGGGCACCTTGCGTTCTTGGAGCCGGAACAGTTCATACACATGGCTCACCTCAGGCGCTCCGTGTTCATGGGGCCAGCCTTGCTTTAGCCTGGCATGTGTGACTGACCTCCAGCCTCTGCCACTCGCCACAGTATTTTTTGTTTTTGTTTGCTGTTTTTTGAAACAGCTATTGCTGTGTTGCCCAAGCTGCCTTGAATTCCTGGTATCAAACAATCACTGCACCTGAGCCCACCAGAGGGTGGGCTTACAGACAGGTTTGTACAACTCGTCCCTGCAGCTGTAGCAGCCTCAGGAAGGTCTTTTGGCCTTTCTAGATACAGAACCATGGTGTCAGCAAGTAGCAACGATAGGGCTTTTTTCTTTTTTGCATGCCTATTGTTCCTTTCTCCTGCCTAATTGCCCTGGCTAAAATGTCTACTACCACACTGAATTAGAGTGAACCTTCTCTGCTAGTGGGACTTGTACATCCACACACCTCCATGAAAGTATGTCCGGTTATAGGGTTCCTTTAAGCATCTTTATAAGGCCATTCTCAATGTCATGGATTTCCATAGCTTCCTTGTCTTAAATAGCTTTTGTTCTTCCTTCATTTCTGAAAGATAGCCTTGCTAGGTATAGTAATTTTGGTTGACATTTATTTTCATTTCAAGACTTAGAATATATCATTTCATTTCTCCTGGCCAATAGTATTCCTGCCAAGAAGTCTGGTGTTACTATAGTGTCGATACACTTAAATGTGACTTGGTGCTTTTCTCTTGCAAATTTCAAAATTCTTTATGTTACACTTTTGACAATTTGACTATACTATACTGTGGAGAATATCTTTCCTGGTCGTGTGTATTTAGAGACCTATAAGCCTCCTGTTTATAGGTGTCTGCATCTTTTCCAATCATGGGAAAGAGTTTTCTCTTATTACATTGACTAGGTTTTCTATGTCCTTAATTTCTTTCTCCTCATCATCAGGTGTTCCAAAAATCTGCAAGTTGGTTCATTTACTGGTAATACATATATTTTGAATCTTTCTCTTCTTTCCTTCTCTCTCTCTCTCTCTCTGTATCTGTATCTCTCTTTCTTTCTGTTTACCTCTCCCTCTCTCCTCTTTCTCTCCCCCTTCCTTTCTTATTTCTTGTCTTCTTTTTTCCCTTTTTTACTGGGATATTTCTGAAGATATCTTTAAATTCATAATGTTCTTACTTCTATTTGATCTAGTCTGTCAATGAGACTTTCAACTGTGGTTTTCATTTGACTTACTGAGCTCTTCATTTAAAATTTTTTTTGTTTTGTTCTTTTTAAAACTTTCTATCTCTGTGCTTAATTTCTTATCCATAGCCTGCATTCTTACTAATTTATTGTGTTTTTTTTTTGTTTTTTTTGTTTTTTTTTTGTGGCACCGAGGATCAAACTCACAGGCTCACACCTGCCAGAGAGGTGCTTAAGCTGCTGAGCCAAACTCCCGGCCCTACTCTTACTAATTTAATTTAATTACTTATCCGTAACCTCTTTTATCTCATTGAGTTTTTTTTGTTGTTGTTGTTGTTTTTTTTGTTTTGCGGCACCGGGGATTGAACTCACAGCCTTGCGCCTGCCAGGGCAGGCGCTTAAGCCACTGAGCCAAACTCCCGGCCCTTCTCATTGAGTTTTTTAGAATCATTTTTCAAATTCAAATTCTTTAAGGATGGATAATGAATTTTATCCATTTGTTTGGAATTGTTGCCAATTTTGTAGTCACTATATTACTTTGTTTCCTTATATTTCTTGTGCACTTAAATCGGGATATCTGTACTTCATGGATCAGATATCGCTACCATTTTAAGGGGCAGCTTTCTTTGTAAACAACTATCCCCTGGAGATAAAAGTTTTGGGTACTGGTTTATGTAGTTGTAGGAAGAACTGTCCTCCAAACCTTAACTAAAGTAACTCCATCTTATAGTGCGTCTCTGTGTCTTAACCAAAATACAAAGGCCCTGCAACTTAGTAAGGAAATTTATTTCGGCTCCTGGTTTATAGAGGATCCAGTCCGTAGTCGTCTGGCTCCGGTGCAGGATGGCGCGGCGCAGGGCCCTGGTGGAGGGCTGCGCATGGCATGGAGGACCGGAAGCAGAGAGAGTGGGGAAGGGAGATAAATTCTTCCGGGCCAGGCCTGGACATAGTGTGGAGGTGGGCACGGGGGATACTATGGAAGGGCTCTCTGCCTCTCTGGTGACAGTGCCCACCCCAGAGCAGAGTCACAGCTGCGGCTGGGCCAAGCTCTTCTTGGGCACTCCCTTTGTTATGCGGCCCAAGGGCAGGGTGACGCCAGAGATGAGTTCTCAAGGCGCCCTCGGCATGGCCCTGCAGGTGGGCGGCGGCGGGGCTGCCTGTGCCTGCCCGCCCGGCAGTAACAGGTGCTGGAGCAGCGCAGGAAGAGGGGCAGCGGGCGCCGCCTGCGCATCTGCCTGCCGTGCTGGCCCGGGAGTGAGTCCCCACCCCCACGGCGCCGGCCGCCCCTTCTCGCCAGCCCGGCACTCTGATCTCCTGATCTCCGGTGTCTCATGTGCAGCTCCACCCCTTCTGGGGTGGCGGCACCTTCCCGTGCAGTGCGAGTGCGCAGCAGGGCCGGGGCGCAGCAGGGCCGGGGCGCAGGCGCTCCGCTGAGCTCTGATGGGTGCGCGAGGCAGTGCGGTGTCTGCGGGGCTCCCAGAGATGGAAATGCGCAAGGCTTCCTGCGCCCTAGAACAGTCCAATTCAGACAACAGCCGCTCTGTCCAGGTTGCTCCTGGCCGCTGCACCCTGGGCGCCCCTGTTCCAAAGCCAGGCTGCCGCACGGAGTTCGGGCTGCTCACCTGCAGGCTTTCTGCCCGCGAGGACCGTGGGACCGGCCGCAGGTGCCCCTCGCGCCTTGTGGATTCATTCGCTCGCCTCGACTTCCTGCTCCCTCTCCGTCTCCTTCCCCGACCGGCCACGATCCCGGCCCACATCTTACAAGGTTCAGCCACGCTCTTGCAGCGTTCTCGCCCCGTCACCTGCCTCAAAATGCAGCCCTGTGCCTGTTACCCTGGTTCCTCTTTGTGGGAAAGCAGACAAGCACTGCCCCCTCGGATACTTTTGAAGATTCTTTTAAACTCTGGAAAGAATGTGCTACATAGGGTTCTCTTAAATAACAAGCTAGAAATCACTGCTGTAAGTATAGCTTAAATACCATTTTCCAGGAAAAGAAAGGCCGGTGGTCCTATGCCTCTAAGTTCCCAATATTCCTGAATCGACTGAGTTCAGGACGAGAGAGTGGAGGGGCGCCTGGGGGTCTCGGTGATGGATCCATCAGGCTCAGGACGACGCTCGTCTCTCGTGCCTTGTCGCCGATGTCCCATGACAGCGTCCTTATGTTTATCCGACAGCCACAGCGGGGTGAGAACAGGAACTAGCTAAGCATGTAAGTATAAAAGTCTTCAAGATGACCCAGGTCACCTCAATTCCAGTAGAAAGTTTATTGTTAAGCCATACTCTAATATTTCTAAGATGTGTGTGGCAGTGTCCTTTCTTAATCCTGCCCTGAACGTCACTAAGTCAGTGGCCCATCTACAGTAAATGGCGCTGAGGTATTAAGAAGTCTACACAATTGCACTTCCCAAGAGCCCATCCATGTTCCCACTCGAAGCCCAGGTGCGACAGGTGTCATGGAGTGTGCCTCGGGCTGGCCTGCTTGGGTGGCAAGTGGTGTTGGTCTCTTGGCAGGCCGGCCTGAGGTCTGTCCCCTGGTCTGGGACAGTCCCTCCTCCTTCTGTCCCGGAGCCAGGGCTCCCCGCAGTGGGCAGGGAAGGTGAGCTCGCCGCACTCAGCTCCTCTGCCCGGGGCGCCAGCCTCCACTGGGGACTGCGCCCTGATTTCCACTCCTGTGGGGCGTGGAGCAACCTCACTACCTGCCCAGTCGCCAGCCCAGCCATGTTTCTGAGAACAGGCGCAGACCACGCCTTCACACGCAGCTCCTCGCGGGGAGCACCGACCCAGGGCCGCCGCTCTGGGCTGGAGGGCCAGGCTGGTGGCCGGAGTGTTAGGGGTCTGTGCTGCCTTCAGGCCGTGGTTTCTTTGAAGACTCATGTCTTGGTGCCGAGTCTGGCCTTCCTACAGACTCCAGAGCAGTTGTGACGGTGGGTTCCCCGGGGTCCCCACTCCCACCCCGACAGCCTCCCGGGCAGCCTCCCCACCTTCCTTCCTCACGTCCCTCAGCCGCATCCGTGTACACCCGCATCCCAGCATGGAAGAGTCACGTTCGCTGTCACAGAGACCTGGCCACCCCCGGGACTTCCTGGCTCAGGAGGCAGGAGGAAGACCCACTGTGACATGGCAGGGGGCGCCGACTTCAGAACGAACTCCTAAAGGGACCCGCTCCTGACACCCAACACGTGAGCCCTAAGGCACTCCTGGTTGATATGAGTCACATGAGCTCAGGGACTCTTACGGCATCCAGCGGTATTTGAGAAGCTCCAGCATTGGTGCCCTGCAAAGCTCCCTCTGCGATTCTTAGACAGAAGAATCCGTCCCATTCCAGTGTCCGCAAAGTTCCAGAGAAGCACATGTACACTTCTGTATGGCCAATTGTCGTTCTGTCTCCGTCCTTAATCACAGTGGTTTCTTCTGCTCCATTTTATTGGTTCTTTGGTAGCAAAAGCTACCAGGGCATTGAATAGAGGCGTGGTACTGTGGGGTGGTGGAGAGTTCGGGCCTGGGTGTGGAATCATGCTTCAGGTGGGCAAGCCACTTGAAGTGACAGCCTCCTTAGGAGTGCTTGTCATTTCCCTGGCCTTGTTTACATCTTAAAGCAATTGCATTTTAAGAAAAACACACAAACAAACCTCTTTGAACTGGTGGGTCTCCCTTCCCTCCCTGGCTTCTGGTCTCTTTTGGCTGAGTTACATCCCTGCAGCCCTGAGGAGATGCAGGCCAAGCTGCCTGCCCTGGGCTCCTGAGCCCACACGGTGCTGCCAAGAGGCCTGTGCACTGCTGACCATGAAGACTGAGATGGTCAGTCTCACCTCGCCACCTCGCAACCTCGCAGAATAACACGGTTGGAGCCGGGCATGGTGGCGCACGCCTTTAATCCCAGCACTCGGAAGGCTGAGGTAGGCGGAGCATTGTGAGTTCGAGGCCGGCTTGGGCTACAACGCGAGCACAAGGCCGACCTGAGCTACATAGTGTGACCCTGCCTCAAAAAACCAGGGCGGGAGTTTGGCTCAGTGGCTTAAGTGCCTGTCTGGCAGGCGCGAGGTTGTGAGTTTGATCCCCGGTGCCACAAAAAAAAAAAAAAAAAAGCAAAAACAGAATAACATGGCTGGGGTGGTGATAAGGTCAGACGGGAGCTGGGGATCGCAGTCATTGCCTGCTTGGAAATGCGGCATCAGCATGGTGCAGAAGTAGAAGGGCACAGGACCCAGGGCCGAAAGATGCTGTGGGGAAGAGAAAACCCTTTTCTTTATCCTCGAATTCTACATCTGGGGCCCTGCAAGTTAAATGGACAAAAGACAGATTAACAGGAGAGTAAGAGGGGCAGAAGGGGCCCCCACAGAAGTGAATTTAAATGAAAACCCCAGAGAGATGATCAGGCCTGGAGGCTTCCATACCATTTTAACAAAGGATGATAAAATTACGGAGACGTGACAAGATAAAGAAGAGTTTGAGCCTCTGGGGGAGTATATTTTGGGAAAGTAAATATTCGGGGAAGCTAATAGAAGATAAGTGTTACCTTTGTAAAGTTTGCTGTCCAGACACCCTGTGGACCAGAGCCGTTCTGCTCTTCCTAGCGCGAGAGAGGAAGGAGACCTGAGGCCCATCTCTAACCCAGTCGGCAGGCAGAGGGTAGCGCACTCTTCCAGTCTGCTGTGTCAGACTTGGGTTCAGCACAGAACCCAAGCAAAGCAGCAGGCTGTGGTCTCCCTTGCACAACCCGTCGACAGTCTCTGCCCTGCTGGGGTGGGAGCAGGCGGAGGCAGGGGCCGGCGATCTCGCTACCATTTTCTCTCCGGAGCCTCCATCCAGCGGGGCCTGGCCCATTCCTTCGGCTGCAAATTAATGGATGAATGGTTTTGAGTGTTGAGCCTCAGGTTCCTCATCTATAAGATGAAGATAATGATGTTATCTTAGCATCTGAACCCATCCCTTGCCTTCCTGACTTACTCTTCAGAAGAGTTTCCTGTGGTGGTCATGAAAAAGAAACGGGATATCTCTCTCCCTCTCTCTCTGTCTCTCTCTCTCCCCTCTTTCTTGAGTAGGAAGAATTTATTGAGAGAAAGGAAGTTTCTGTCTAACAGGGACAGAAGGGGGCCCAGAAAGTGGACTTCCCCAGATTCTCTCTTGATTTAAATAAATAATGCAAGTGTACAAATGCCTTTTCTTTCTTTTTGTTTTTACCTTTTGTAATCAGCCCATAATAGCTGTGCACATTTAGAAGGTACAGTGTGATAACTCAAAATATGTATACAGTGTGTTAATAAAATCTTTTCTTTCTTAAATGATATTGGAATGTTTCCAGGAAATACATCAATTTATAATAGACAAGACACATCATAGCCAGGCATGATGGCGCACCGTGTAACCCTACCTGTGAGGCTGAGGCAGGAGGATTTCAAGCTCAAGTTCAGCTTGAGCAACCTAGGGACCTGGCAAGACTGCCTCTCAAAATAAAAAATAAAAGAAGGACTTGGAATGTAGCTCAGTGCAAAGACTCTGGGTTCAATCCCAAGTACCATAAAATAAAATAAAAGAGGTGTTGGGGAGATAGCTCAGCAGCACAGTACCTGCCTGGTAAGTGCAAAGTCTTGAGTTCATTTCCAATTCTAAAAAAAAACTTAAACTAAATGACACATCATAGCTCCTGAGCTAATGCGCTTTCTCGTCTCGCCCGTGCCGTGAGGAATGTCTCCCTGGGGGTCGAAGCGCGTGGCCCGGCACACAGGCGCCACCTCTTCGCCCCGCAGCTGAGGCGGCTGTCCCAGGGTGGGGCATGGTTGGAGCAGTGAGCGCCGCGCTCCTAATGCCGCCTTCTAAGGGCCAGGAGGGTCAGGTCAGAAGCACAGCTGCCAAATGGAGCGCTTGAGAGCGGTGGCCTGGAGAGCCCGGCCCTGTTTACATGCACTTCCCAGCCAGGGCAGCGGCTCCGTGGCTTAGTGCGAAGATCCCCCCGGGACGTGGTCACCTGCCCTGGAGCTCGCCCTCGACTCGTCCTGCCAGCCGCCCTTCCCCGGGCCTCGGGCTCCTCCTTTAGTGGAAATGTCTCAGAGGCCGGCTTGGCCCTGATGGTAGTTGCGGTGCTGGTTCAGATTAGCCTAACCTGGGCGCCGCCCGTCAGGGCGCCTCTCCCCACCGCGGGTCACCCTGCTCGGCCTGGCACCTGCCCATCCATCCGGCTCTCCCACCTGCGAACCCAGCTGCTCAGAGGGCCGCGGCTGTGCTCACTGGACCTGGCCGGGAGGCTGTGGCTCTGTCCCCGCAAAGCCAACACCTTCCAGAAGCCGGGGCTCAGTGGGCACAGTGAGCTGTGCCCCGGGGGTCAGAGGGCTGGGCGGGCTTGGGCTGTTTGAGTCCCTAGGAGAGGAGCAGGCACGAGGCGGCCGCTGACCTCCCTGAAGCCCGGGGCGTGTGGGGCGCGGCAGGGCACGGGAGTGAGCCCAGAGGTGACCCGCGGCCCTGGAAGACAGCAGCCGCCCACGGGGCCCCCGCACCGTCCACTGGCGGGGGCAGGTCCAGGACCCCCGGGAGGACTCAGCACTGGCCTGGTGGAGGCGGTAGAAGCGCTGAGTGGAGAGGGCGAGAAAGGGCCTGCTGGACGGCAGGAGAGCCAGGTGCGGGGAGAGCCAGGACCCGGGCGCGGCCTCAGCTGGCAGACGGACCTCAGGAGACAGGGGCGAGATCGCAAAGATCCATCAGTCAGGTCGTTTGAGGCCTAGAATGCACAGGTCATGATTTTGGTTTTAGCCTGTAAATCAAAGGTCAAAAACTAGTGGTTTTCATTCACCCTGCAGATTTCCCCTCTTCCTTTTTTTTGTTTTTTTTTGTTTTTTTTCAGCACTGGGGATTGAACTCACAGCCTCACGCCTGCCAGACAGGCGCTTAAGCCACTGAGCCAAACTCTCAGCCCTGGCTTTTTGAGGCAGGGTCGCACTATGTAGCTCAGGCAGGCCTTGTGCTTGCGTTGTAGCCCAAGCCGGCCTCAAACTCACAACGCTCCGCCTACCTCAGCCTCCCGAGTGCTGGGATTAAAGGCGTGAGCCACCACGCCTGGCTCCCTCTTCTTCTTCTAAGCCGAGGCACCCTAAAACCACACGGACATTTCACATACAACCCAAACCTCCAGCTTCTTAGAGATGGGAGGACCCGGCCCTGTGAGACAGCGGAGGTGGAACAGCTGCTTCCCTGGCGAAGTCACCGAGGGGCCAGCTCAGCGTCCGAGCCCAGCCCAGACACCCCTGTGGTATGCGTGGCCTTCCTTTGTACTGAGTTCGTGGCCCCGGCGGAGATCAAAGCCACACAAGGTCCAGGGGATCATCTACAAGATTGGGGCCCAGCAGGGCAAGGTTGTGGGGCAGCTAGACTAAGGGGGGCAGTGTTTCAGAGGCAGGAAACCGGCGGGAGGCTGCCACACAGGGTCCAGCCACAGGACGCAGGGCCCGGATCCATTTGCCTCAGGCAGGCTGTCCCGGGCACGGCACGAAGTATTTCCCCTTTCAAAGGCGTACGCCCTCCTGGCAGGGGAGGGCACCTCTGTCCCAAGACGGGTCGCGCACCATCCCCGGGTTTTGTTTGTCTAGAGCTGTGTGTGTGGGGGGCGAGTGTCCAGCTCACTCCCGGACTGCAGGCAGTGCAGCCCGTCTGCTGGGTGTGAATCCTGTCACATCTGCTCACTGGGGAGCCGCTAAACGTCTCCATGCCTTCCCTTCATCAGGAAAATGTCGGCCCCTACCCCACGGGGTCTTGTGAAGATTGGGGGAGCGAATGTGTGGTGCCTTTAGCACCCAGGAAGTGCACTCTGGTGCTGGCTCATCTTTCCAATCCTTCTCTGTGTGCCGGTCTACAGCCTTGGATGTCGTGATGAGAGTATGGGGTGGGGGGGAGCCGTGGGGACCTGGCAGGAGAACCGGGCACAGCCCACTCCGCGCAGAGCTCCCCAGCAGGAGGAGATGCTACTGACCCTGCGTGTCATTTCCGGCTCAGCCAGAGGAAGAAGGAAGTGTGATCGTGGCTGGTGTCACGGCATCAGCTAAACCGCCAGGACCGTGCTGGGGTAACAGACATCTAGAGACGCCGCCTGCGGAAACTGTGTTCAGCGCCTGCGGTGAGGGCTCCAGGGACGGAGCACAGGGGCTGGGCAGTGTCGACCCAGCCCAGCCAGTCACGGTATCCGGGAGGTGATAATCCCTCAGGGACGCCCACCCTCCAACCCCTAGGGCTCATGACACAACCTTATGTGGCAAAAGGGACTGCACAGATTAAGTTAAGGACCTTGAGGTGGGGAAAACTACCCTGGATCATCAGGTGGTCCTAACCGCTGCAGTCAGAAACATCGACATGGCTAGGGGAGTAAGGCCAGAGGGAAGCAACTCCACTGACACTGGAGATGGAGAAGGGGATGGATAGAGCTGGGGAATGTCGGCAGGCTCCTGAAACTGGGACTCCTAGTGCTTCCAGGAAGAGATGGAGATTTTCAGGAAGATAGATTTTAGCCCATCCAGAGTCATGTCAAGCTTCTGACTTCCAGAACCATAAGATGATAAATGTCTATTGTGCTAGGTCACTAAGTTTGTAGAAATCTGCTGCAGCAGCAATAGAAATCTAACAGAGTGACTACGAACAAAAGTAACCAGGCGTGCCAGTTTTTCTCATGTCAGCGTGCTTGGATTAGGAAATTTAAGAAGGGATTGGTTCATCAGTGAGCCAGCATGGATGGACTCGTAACTGAGTCGGCTATCAGGAGCTGGGGTTTAGCTGGAGGAAGTGGGTCATGGACTGTGAGAGAGGACTATTTCTGCTTCCCTGCCACTTCCTGTCCTCTCTTTCCCGGCTCTCTGTTCCTGGATGCTGTGAATTGAGCTCCTGTGCCACATGTTTGCATCATGGAGATTCTGCCTGGGGGGGCCAGCCGATCATGGACTGAACTCTCTGACACCGTGAGCCTGAAGAAACCTCTTCTCCTGTGGTGTCAGGTATTTTGTCCCAGCGATGGGAAAGCCGACCAACACCAGAGATAGATATTATCCATTCAGGCATCATCTTCTTAGATGAAGAAGATTGAAACTCGAGGACAAGGCTTGGGCTGGAAGGCACAGTTAGCATCTCCTTAAAAAATTTTCATTAACACATTGTAGTTACACACATTAATGGGGTGCAGTGTGAGAGTGCCTTGCATACAGACCGCATGCGTAAATCATATCCACACGCTTTTCCACCATCTTCCCCCACCTCCCCAATCCCTGCTAATAAATACTCCAGCGCGTGGTTTCTCTAATGAGAAGCTAGAGAAATGGGAAGTAGGGATAAGTTCAAATTATTCCCCAAATTTTTTATTCCATTGTTTCAAAAATATCTTAATATATATGCTAATTTGTTTTACATATACCACTAGTTTATCTTAGTTCTTTGAAAACAAAGTTTTGTGCTATTACTGTCTCTTTTGTGTAGGTCAGTGTGTTTTTTATCTATCACTCATTCTCTAAGTGATATTTTGGCTGTTCTTTTAAGATTATGGTACACAATGTATTAACTATTGTTATTTTCTATTTGGTTAGGGAATTTCGTTTTATTTTTTTCATAGAAGTAAAAAGAATATTTTAAAGTACTGATTTATTAATATCTAATTATATTACATTAAAATAAAAAAATTTAAAATAACTATTCTACTTTTAGGTTGACTTATTTTGGTTTCCAGATACAGTGGTGCCTCAGGTTCGCAAACTTGATTCTGTCCACAATTCTGGTCACAAACCAAGTCAGATGAGACCCAAGTCAAATTCAGTGTTGACCTTATGGGGAAATCTGATTTGGTTTGGTTTTCACTCAACTTGGCTTATGACCAGAATTGTGGAAAGAATCAAGTTCGTGAACCAAGACACCCCTGGATGAGACAGAATATGTACCTGTCTTTCTGTGTCTGACGTCTTTCACTTAACATCCTGTCCTCCATTTCCACCTATTCTTTTGCAAACACTGTGGTTCCATTCTTCATGGCTGAATAATATTCCACATATATATATGATCATATTGTCTTGATCCAGTCATCTGACTCTAGGCTGACTCTTTATCTTAGCTGATTTAATATCCTAGTGATTATTATTATTGTTATTGTTATTATTTTTTGGTACCAGAGATTGAACTCATGGCCTCGCACTTGCTAGTGCTTATACCACTAAGCTAAACCCCCAGCCCTATCCTAGCAATTATGAACAGTGTTACAGAAACCAAAACAGCAGTGTCTCTTTGGCACGCTGATCTCACTCATTTGGATGGATGCCTGGAAGAGGGATAATGGGATCACATGGTTGATCTTTCTTCAGGTCTTGGAGGACGCGCCACACTGTTCTCCCTGACGGCTGAACTTGTTTACATTCCCATCAGCAGTGTGTGACTTTTTCACTACATCCTAGGTAGCATTTGTATTTATGCTTCTGTATGTGTGTGTGTTACTGAGGGTGGAACCCAGAGCCTTGGTGCTGAACTATATCCCCAGCTTTTTTTTCAAATGTTTTACTTAGAGACAGGATGTCTCTCTGTCGCCAAGTTGCCCGGTTTAAGATCCTCCTGCCTCAGACCTCCTAGAGCTCTGAATTACAGGTGTGAACCACCATGTCTGACTGCTCATGCTTTTTGATGAGGGCAATTCTAACTGGAGTGAGATGCCATCTTATCATGGTTTTGACATGAATTTCCCTAATAGCTAATGGTATCAAGCATTTTCCACATATTCGTGGGGCATTCATGCATCTTCTTTTGAGCAGTGGCAGATCACTCACTCATCTTTGAATTGGATCACATGGGTTTTTATATCGTTAAGTTTTGTGAGCTCTTACTAGAGTCTCAGTATCAACCCCGCTTCAGCAAAATCGTTAGTAACTATTTCCCCACTCTGCAGGTTGTCTCCTCACTGTTGATCGTTTCCTTTGTTGTGCAAGAAGTGTTCTGGTTTCATCTAATCCCGTTTGTCAGTGTTTGCTTCTGCTCCTGAATTTTTGTGATCCTATCCAGAAAATCACTGCCTGTAGCAATGTCCCCTGTGCTTTCTTATACTGATGATTTCATGGTTTCAGGTTTTGCATTTAGATCTTTGATCCATGTCGAGTTTCTTTTTATACAGAGTGAGACGGGGGTAAACTCCCACAGGTGTGCATGTAAATGTCCAGTTTTCACAGGACTATTTTTGAGGGATGAGCCCTTCTCCAATGCATATTTTTTGGCATTTTTGTTGAGAATCAGTTGGCTGTAGATATGTGGATTTGTTTTGCGGGTCTCTGTTCTGTTCCTTGGTCTGTATGTTTTTAGGTCAAAAACTTGCTGTTTTGGGAACTGTCTCTGTAGTATGTCTTGATATGAGTTATTATGATGCTTCTGGCTTTGTTTTTAATTTATTTATTTTTTATTTATGTCTTTCTTGCTTCCAAATGAATTTTAGGATCCTTTTTTCACCTTCCATTAAGAATTTCACTGGGAATTTGATGGGGATTGTTTGGAATCTGTAGATAATTTTGGGAAGTATGGACATTTGAATGATACTGATCCTTACAGTCCATGAACATGGTAGGTCTTTCAATATTTTTGTGTCTTTTTCAGTTTCTTTGGTCAGTGTTTTATGATTTTCATTGAACAAGTCTTTTAGGCCCTGGTTATATTCTTCCTGTGTGTTTTATCTCACAGTTGCTGTGAGGAGGACTGCTTGCATGGCTTCTCTGTTAGAAGCTTTCCACTGCTGGGCCAGGACACCCAAGGCACACAGTGCAAAGGAGGAAGAGGGCATTCGGGTCCTGCTTTCCTTCCATGCGTGGCTGGGTCAAGGTAGAAGCTTCATGCTAGAGGGACGTGGAGGGGACTGCTGCTCGCCTCACGGCATCCAGCAAGCAGCAGAACAAGGAAGAGCTGAGAGCACAGGAATACACCCTGCCAGGTGCACCCCAGGGCCACTGCCCCCAGCCCCCGTCTCCTAGCAGTGCCTTCGCCAGGGACTCACCAGTGTTGATGAGGCAAATGTCCCCATGTCCCCATCACCTTTTAAAACCTCCACCTCTGAGGACATGCGGTAGTTAACTCATTGCGTCAACTTGAGTAAGAAGCGCCCAACTACATCAGCTCAGCATGGTTCTGGGTGTGGAAGACCCACCCTGGGGAGAACTGTTGCCAGAATGATACAGAAGAGAAATGGAGAAGGAAGGCTGGCTTCTGCTTCTTCAGAGGAGCTCCAGTCTGCGCCTCCACCTTGGATGTAGTCTCCTGGCTCCCAGTGCAGAGCTTTCCGCCTCCTGATGCGGACTCGCATGGGACGCTGCAGTGAGCTCCAGGCCTACGACTGGCTTCTCCAGGTCTCCAGTATGCAGACAGCCCTTCTGCACTCTTCCACACCTGACTCCGTGCACGACCACTGTAAGCCAATCTTGTAAGTTCCTGTGTATTTATGTATCTTCCATTCAGTCTGTTTCTCTCGTAAGCACTGATGGACACAGCATATGAGCCTTTTGGTGAACATTTTTGATCTGAACCATAACAGCTTCTTTCTAGCACAGGAAGCTGCTGATTTTGTATGTTGATTTCATATGCTACTGCTTTCCCCAACTCACTGATCAGCTAATACTCTTTTGACAGAGTTTTTAGGCGTACAGAATAGGTATACGGAACCAAGCGGGGATAATTTTATTTCTTCTCTTCCTGTGTGCCTTCCTTTCATTTCTTCCTCTTGTCTGATTGCTCTGGCTAAGCCAGTATATATCGGACACATGGCCTGGATCCCCAATCTCCCAAACAAATGTATGGAGAAAGCTTAAATAAATGAGACGAGTGGTATGATTTTAGGGCTCCAGGAGGATCAAAGCCCCTGCAGAGTTCTTGACTCTGAGGCTATGGTGAGGGCTAAGACAAAGAGCTTCTCTGGGCCGCCCATATTTATTTCCATTACAGACAAAGAGAGGGGATACTGAGGAAAGCAGGGAAATGAGCAGGACCTTGGGAGTCACTTCAAGGACTTCTCCAAGTAGTGAATTGTGCCAATTAGGAGAACTGTCTTATCTCCATGATGACATTTATGGTGGGAACAAGACTGCAGGAGTGAGATGCCTGCAGCTGCAGTCTCTATCTACTTAATTGATCGTGGAGCCAAATGTCTTCAGCTGCAGCCTTATCTTGCCCTTTGAGGTAACTCTGGCCTCACAGGCCACTACAGGCCTCAGCCAGGACCGGTGATTCATAGAGGTTCACTGACTATGAATCAGCTCCCATCGCCAGGCAAGGGGCCTAGGCCTAGGACAGGCTCACAGATAAACAGAAAGCCAATTAGTTAATTTTAAATCCTGCTCAGAGCCACTTTGTAGTGGTCTCTAACAGGTATACTAATAGTATACTAAATAAGAGTGGTGAGAGGAACATTCCTGTCCTGTTCTTGATCTTAGAGAAACATGCTTTCAGCTTTTCCTCATTCAATATAAGGCTGACTGTTAGTTACATAGGTTTCACTATGAGCTGTGTGATCCTTCTACATCTTAATTGTCCTGGGCTTTTATCATAAAGGGATGATAATTTTTTTTATTTTAAAGAGGATAAAACCAAGTGTTACGGTTTATGTTCCTATGGCCCCGCCAAGTCTCATGTAATCATGGATGCAGCTGAGTCTAGTGTTTGTGATTGGTTTGTTGTCTGGCGCTGGGATTGGTGGTGTGAGTGCTGCACCTGCCCAGGGGTGGAGCTGACATACAGAGTAAAAGTGGGAAGAAGGCGTGTCTTTGTGCTCTCTCTGTCTCTCTCTCTGTCTCTTTCTGTCTCTCTCTGACTCTGTCTGTCTCTGTCTCTGTCTCTGTCTCTCTCTCTCTTACTTGTTCATACCTTGCAGTTCATGCTATGAATGACTTCTCCACCATGCCACACTGCCTTGGAGCCAACTCAGTATGGACTGAAACTCCCAAGAACTGTAAGAAATAAACCTTTCCTTCCCTAATTTTGGGAGTCAGGTATTCTGTCTCAACAATGAGTGAAAAGTAACTAAGACACCAAGGAAAATAAAACAGAATAAAACCAATCGAAACAAACTAGTGTAAGTGACATAGGACTTCAAAACAATATGAAATCAATAATAGTTACCATAATGCCTCTTGCTATCCTCAAAATAGCTGCAAATACCCTCAGACATAGTAGAAATCAAACAGAACAAAACAGAACAGAACCAACAAAAGCAAAACAACAAATGCAATAAAGAACTTCATAACAGGACAATAGTAAATCTGAATTGGCTACCGTAATATATCTTGCTATCTTTGAAATAGCTGTCCATGCCATTGAATATAACAAAATCAAACAAAACAAAATGGGACAAACTGCAACCCAACAAGACAATAAAAATGATACAGGACTTCAAAACAAGATAAAAGGGAATTAACAGTGGCTACCTCCCTCAGAAGGAGATCCCCCCAGATGCCACACTGCACACCGCCATCCTCTGAATAGATGACCAGACCACTGACCCTATACCTGCAAGGTCAGTGAAACACCAAAACATCCCAAGCATCAAATTGCATCTCACCTCAATAGCTGTCATCGCAGCCTGTGTTTCTCCAGATCAACTGATTGCTTAAAGGGGGAGAGGCAGGGATTGGCTCTTTTTGTTTGCCAGCCCACGCACAGGAAGGGGCTTGGGTCTGGCTGTCCCCACTCTGGCAGCAGCCCGTGCAGGGCTCTGGTTCATAGGGAGGGCTTGCTTCTTGGTGGGGCTTTGTTCTCTCACCCCGCAGTCCACGAATGGTGCTGACTCACCCAGAGTGATGGGATTAAAGACATGCACCCCCACAAACCCTCTTGGGGTGTACTAAATCCAGGGATGATAAATCCTATCTAATGCTTTTTCTCCATCTGCTAAGATGATCAATATGATTTCTGTCCTTCATTCTATCTATGTGATGTGTCTTTAACAGTAGGTCTATGTTGGAGCATTTTTGCACCCCTGAGCCAATACCAACTCGATCATCATGAGTGACCTTTATGTACTGTTGCATTCAATTTGCTAGTATTTTGTTGAGAACCATTACATCTATGTCCACTAGGAGTATCAGCTATCGTTTCCCTTTTGTGTTTCTTGTCTACTTTTGGTACAGGGTAATACCGGCCTCAAAGAATGAGTTTGGATGGGTTCCGCCACTTTCAATCCTGTGCATTGTTTGAGAAGAATTGATGCTAGGTCTTTAAAAGTTTAGCAGATTTGTTGGCCATAGTATCACACATCTGTCAATGCAGCACTCAGGAGACTGGGGCAGGAGGCCATCCGGTCCTGAGTGAGAGCCAGGCTCATTATCACCAGGTGTCATTAGTTGTTTTTGATCCACTCACTTTTTTGTGTCCTCATGGTTCAATTTTAAAATGTCCAAAAACTTCCCATTTATTCTAAGTTTTCCAAGATGTTACCATAAAAGGATTTCGTTTTGTTTTTTGAGACAGGGTCTCGCTAGCAGTTCAGGCTGGCCTTGAATCTGGGACAATCCTCTTGCCTCAGCCTCTTGAGTGCTAGGATTACAGGCATGCATCACCCCACCCAGCTAACACAGGGCTATTCCCAGTAATCCTTCATTTCCCTTTTGTATATCTGTGGTGTTAGTCTTGAGCCTCAGTTTATATATCTATCTTCATTTGTTTGGGTCTTCTCTTTTCTTGTATGGTCTGTCTTAGACTTAGTCAATGTTCGTTCTGTTTTGTTTCCTGAGACAGGGTCTTTCTATGTTGTCCATGCTGTGCTTGACCTTGCTATGTAGCACAGGGTGGCCTTGAACTCATGATCCTCCTGCCTCAGCCTCCAAGTGTTGGGATTACAGGTATGTACTGTCATTCCCAGCTATTTTTTTCTTTTTCTTCTTACTTTTCATAGAACTAATTCTTTGTTTCATTATCTTTTGTATTGTGTTCATCTCTGTTTCATTTACATCTTCTCTGGTGTTTGTGATTTCTTTCCTTGTGACTAATTTTGTTTGGTTTGTTCTTGATTTTCTAATTCTTGAGATGCATCATTAGTTTATTTGAAATTCATCTCTTAATTTTTTTTCCTTTAAAAAATTTTTTTATTTATTTTATTTTTTTTACGGTGCTGGCAATCAAGCTCACTTCCTCCCATGCTAGGCAAACACTCTTACCTTGGCTTTCCCCAGCCTCTTTTTCTATATTTTGATATAGATACTCACTGGTAGAAAATTTGCTCTTAGTTCTCTTTGCTACATCCACAAGTTTTGTTAAGCTGTGTTTCCATTTTCACTTATTTCAAGAAGTTTTTGAATTTCCCTTTTTGACTTCCTTAATGGCTCATTCTTCATTCAAAATGTGTGGTTCAGTCTCAATGAATATACATAACTTCTAAAATTTCTTTGGTTGTTGACTTCTAGTTTTATTCCATTGTGATCAGAAAAGGTACAGAGTGTGATTTCAGGTTTTTTTAATTTGTTGAGATTTGTTTTATGGCCTAATAGGGTCTGTGCTACAGAATGTCCTATGCATGGATGAAAATAGCATATTCTTCAGCTGTGGATGGAATATTTTGTAAATGAATCTTAAGCCAGTTTGACCTATAATGTAGGTTTTTAAATTTTTATTTTATTTTAAAGATAGTAAAATCCAACAAAACATAACAGAACAAAGTCAATCGAAACAAAGCAGTAGAACTGATACAGAACTTCAAAGAAAGATACTAGGAAAACAATAGCTACTATAGTATATCTTGTTATCTTCACAATAGTTGACCATTCCATCAGGTATAGTAAAATCAAACCAAAAACAAAACAGAATGAAACCAATAAAAACAGAATATGAAATAAAGTAAAAAAAATTAGAACAAAGCGAAACAGTGAGAACAATATTGGACTTCAAAGACAAGACAGAAGGGAATCCCCCATATTTGGTACATTGCATACTGTCATCTTCCCAAGAGATGCTCAGACTGCTGGCCCCAGGCCTGCAAAATCAACCAAACAATACATGCATTTACTTGCTTTATGTACCGTAGTTGCTATCAACTTAACCAGGTTGCTTACAGGGGTGGGGGAAATTGTCCTTGATTCTTAGCCTGTGCACCCGTAGGCCTATGGGAAGCACATCTCTTTCTCTTCCTGGAGTCTGCACCTGTCACACACACTCACAGGAAGGCAGGCTAGCTGTCTTCTGGTTGGCGCCTCTCTCCTTATAATGTAGGTCTGATTTTGTTTCTGTTGATTATTTTCTGTCTTGATAATCTGTCCATTGATAAAAATAGGGTGTCAAAATCCCCCATTATTATTATATTGAAGCCTGTCTCTCCTTTTAGGGAATTGAATTTGTTTTATTAAATTGGGTGCTGGGATGTTAGGTACATACAGATATATAGTCGTTGTATCTCTGGTTGAATTGCCCCTGATCACTATAGAGTTGTCATCTTTGCCCCTTATTATAGCTTTTGTGTTCAGGTGTATTTTGCCAGACCTAAGTGTCAGGATTACATGTGTGCCTCACCCCACCCAGCTCACACAAAGTTGTTCACAGGAATCCTTAATTTCCCTTTGTATGTCCGTGGTGTTGGCCTTGAGTCTCGGCTTACACATCTTCCTGCTTTCCCTGCTCCTCTTAGATTTATATTTGCTTGGAATACCATTTTAAGTCTCTCTATGTCTTTATTTGGGACTGAGTTTGCTGTAGGTGGCATGATGCTATATTTTGAGTATTTTTTTAAAAAATTCATTTTGAGTTTTTAAACTATCTACTCTGCCAGGCTAGTGTTTTTCATTTCCTTTTTTTTTCAGACAAAGTCTTACTATGTAGCCTCAAACCCAGGATCCTCAACCACCACTCCTGGCAGCCCAGCTTTGCTTATTTATTTATTTTTTTATTTATTTTGTATTAGGGATTGAACTCAGGACCTGAGCTATCTCCCTACATTATTTTATTTATTTATTTGTCTTTTTGAGACAGGGTCTCGCTCTGCAGTTCAGGTTGGCCTTGAACTCACTTTGTAACCCAGGCTGCCTCAGCCTCCCGAGCTCTGGGATTACAGGCATGTACCACCATGCCCAGCTTTCCCTACACCTTTTTACTTTTTTAAATTTTGAGACAGGTTTCACTACATTGCCCACACTGAACTCTGCCAAACTTCCTTTCAGTTAGAGAATTTGGTCTGTTTACACTGCAAGTTATCCTGGATACTAAGAATTTAATCCTGTCATTTTGTTGATTTTTCTAGTTGTTTTGAATGTTCTTTCTTCTCCCTCTTTTATTCATCTTTATGCTTTGATGGTTTCTTGCACTGATAATTTTTGATTGTTTTCTATTTTTGTCTTCATGTATCTGTTCTAGTGGGATTTATACTATCACACACTTTGATGATGGTAATTCTATTTCCTTCTTAAATATCTTTTGCAAGGCTGATCTGGTGGTCATGAATTCCCTATTTTTCTCCTTGAAGGTCCTCATTTTTCCTTTCTTTCTGAAGGGTGGCCTTCATGCATACAGTAATCCTGGCCGGCAGTATTGCCTTTCAGGATTTGGAATAGATCATTTCATTCCATCTATTGTTTCTGCTAAGAAATCTGCTGTCATTCTAATAGGAATACCTTCAAATGTGAGGCGGCACTTTTCTCTTGGAGATTTTGAAGTCTTCGTCTTGTACGTTGGCTGGTTTCACTGCAGTGTGTCCTGGTGCGGAACTTTCCATGCCATGCCTTTGGGGTCCTACAGGCCTGCTACGCATATGTGTCCGTATCTTTCCCAAGATCAGGGAAGCTTTCTGCTGTTACTTCATTGGATAGGTTTCCCATGCCCTTAACTCACTTTTTCTCCTTATCTTTGGGTGTTCCAAAAGTGTGGACATTTATTCAGTTAATGGTGTTCCCTAGCTCTTGAATACCCTCTTCATTTTTCCTTCTTTCCAGTTTGTGTGATTTCAAAAGATTTGTCTTCAAGTTCAGATATTCTTTTTTCCACTTGATCAAGTCTTTTGAATCTTTCAACTGTATTTTTTACTTAACTACTGAGCTCTACACTTCTAAGATTCATGTTTCATTTTTTAAAAGAAAATCTCTTTGCTGAAATACTCAAAAAACCCATCTAAAAGTGCATGAGGCTGTCATTCGGGAAGAATCAGGCTGTCCTGTTGCTTACTTAGATCTTCTCAGGAGTACAGCCCTCAAGTGTATTGAGATGACATTCAGAAATCAGAGCAAATCAGATTCTGAAAGGGGCACTAAATTTAGGAACATGAAAGGCTTTCTTGTTCTTGACTGTCCTGGCTGATTACAAACACTGTTACTCACACTAACGTTTCCAAAAAGGAGGATGGGGACTTGCTTTACTTTCATATTCTATTATTTTGTGTTTCTGTTTAACTCAGGCTCTGTGGGCTTCCCTGGAGGATCCCAATATTCTGAACTTTGGCTTGACATTTCTGGGCAATTTCTGGGGCCCTTCTGGCTGGCCACCCCTTCTGGGTTGCTTTTGGACAGGGTTGGGAATTGATTGAAACTTTCCAGTATAGTACCACCAAGGATTTCGCATGGGCTCGCACCCCTTTCCTTTTCCATCTGCCTCTGGAGCGTAACTGCCTTTCACTGCATTCCCCTGAGCTTCCCGAGGCCTGAGTGCTGCCCTAGACTTCGGCATTCCTGCCTGCAGTGACAGGGACAGCCCCGCTTGCCGGCCGGCTGGGAAGGAACAAAGCGTAATTACGTGGCCTGCAGGCCTTTGAGCCCGAGGCCTGCGCTCAGAGTGGGCATCGCTAACCCACCAGTCGCAGCATCTTCCCTGCTGAGCGCAGGCCCAGCCTCGGCTTCTTTGTCAGCCTGCGCCCTGAGTGGCCCAACTACCCGACCAGGCTCAGCAGGGACTCGGTCGGTAAACGTGACTCGTCCCAGACAGGGGGCTCCCCAGGATAAACACCCCGGGTGAGATGGGCGAACAAGTTTAGTCTTGGTTGGTTTTTGTTGTCCAGGGTTTGTGCTTTAAGAATCTTCTTTCGGGGGTTCCCCACAGGAAGCTCCCTTTCCCATTGGCCCCGAGTGTCGAATAGTCCTCCATTATAATAGGGAAGGGCAGAAGTGACACTTTTCCTTAGCCTCAGTAAGTTCATTGCTGGGACAGATTCCTACAACAGAAGAAAGCTAAATGAGAGGAACAAGCACCTCAGTGCGCATCGTGCAGCAGAGAAGCACCAAGACATCGTGACAGAAGAGGCTGCCTTAAATACTATTTCCCCAAAGAACAGTATTTAGAGAAGCAGGGCTGGGGATATAGCTCAGTTGTATAAGCGCCTGCCTGGCAAGCCCAAGGTCCTGAGTTCGATTCCCGGTAACAACAAAAACAACAAAAATTCAGCCACAACGAGCAAAGCAAAGCAGTCCTGGGGTTCGGGGGTGGGAAAACTGTGAGAAGGAAGATGGACAGGGAGAAAGTCTGCTTGCAGGTTTCTTTGGTGCCACTGTCTCCAAGATGACAAGCAGGTTTTGTAAAGAGCTGACAGCCTGTCTTCCGGTGCAGAGGGGTACAGGGTGGAGAGACCTTTGGAGTCTCTGTCTTGCTAGCAGGCGAACAGAGAAGAGGCAACGGTCCGCTGCATTTTGACTGTCTTCAGCTCAACAATCTTCATGTTTTGGGGAGAAATATTTTGGTTTTTTCAATAGCTCCCATTTACAGAGGGCCTATCACGTGCGGGGTGTAGCATTTGCAATGTGTTACTGCGACAGCAGCCCTGCAGTAGCTTGCACCGCCCGTCACAGCCGAGTCCCGGGGTGGGGAGAGCCGGGGACCGGGCGCTGGTGAGGCAGGGAGTCAGGCGCAGGGCCAGGCCGGCCCTTTCCGTTCCGCTGCTTCCCACCGCATGCCGCTCTGACGGGGAGAGGCCCTGGGCTTGCGGGTCTGCATGGAATATGGTCCCATCTTACCTGTTCAGGTGGCCAGCACCCCAAGGGATCGGGCGTGAGGGCTGCAGGACCGGTGGGAAACCCAGCAGCACCACTGTGGGCTCCGCCGGGCTGACCGCCTGCGCCCCACTGCGCGCTCGGGCCTCTGTACCAGCTCTCCACCTCCCGGACCCTGCCCTGGGGGTCACCCTGGGCACCGTGGGCAGGATGAGGCTGGACAGACCCGGGGCAAACCGGGCCTGCAGCCCTGCACCTGAAGGAAATGTGAAGGAGAGGGCCAGCTGGGGGTGACAGGGACGACCCGGGAGAAGCCAGCCTGTCACAGCGGCCACGGCGGAGCGGGGAGAAACCGGGCTGTGGGCTCAGCACCTTCCCCGGGTCCGCAGCCCCGGCGTCCAGGCCTTCCTTAGCCAGCGCAGAAACTGGCACACAGCCTCGAGGCCTCGCATCAACGGAGGCAGGAAAATCCTGGGAACAAGTGGGGTCTGATGACCGTCACCCCACTCATCACACAGAGGGAAACAGAACCAAGGTGGCTCTGACGGGAAGCGCTGGCCTTTTCAGAGGATGAGAGGCATAGCTAGGGCCCCTTTGTGAGGCCGTCGCAGCTGTCACGGTGCTTTTGTCTTGTGGTTGTCTCTGGCTTTTATTGTTTTAGTCCTCTGGCGCCCTCTGTAGTGTATGACAGCCACTTTCCTTGGGGTCCATATAGCATCTGTTATAGTGGGGTCGCACGGCCCCCACTTAACCCTTGTGTAATCATGGATGGGGCTGAGTCTGGCGTTCGTGATTGGTCGTTGTCTGGTGCTGGGATTGGCGATGTGAGTGTTGTACCCACCCAGGGGTGGGGCCCACATATAGTGTAGGGGTGGGAGGAAGGCGTTTCTTTCTCTCTCACTGGTCCACCTTGCTGTTTTGCGGCCACCATGAATGGCTGCCCCGCCACGCCCGGCTGCTTGGAGCCAACTGAGTATGGACTGAAACCCCCAAGAACGGTAAGAAATAAACCTTTCCTTCCCTAATTTTGGGCATCAGGTATTCTATCTCAGCAACCAGTGAAAAGTAACTAAGACAGCATCTAAGAGCTGTATGAAAATTTTTTTTGTTACTTTATCTCTTTTTCTCCCCCAGCCATCAGGAACCCTCTTTGTTTGTATATTTGAGGTCAGTACAGTTGTTAACTTTTTTGTCCTTTACCATCAAAAGAGCCCTTTTCAAGGCTATTAGTTTTGCCTGCTGGGCTGAGGTTCTGGTAGGCAGAGGCTGGGCTTCATCATAGAGTCTAGAGTTATTGTTACTGTTTGTTGGAGGCGTCTTAGTATAACAGTGCAGTCATGAGGGGTGGAGGTGGGGGCCTCCTCATGTGACTGGGAGCGAGGTAGCTGGTTAAGGGTGTTTATTTTCTTTAGAGTTATGTGGGGATTTTCAAGTAAGAGTCCCTAATACTGAGTCATCTTGGATTTAACAACCAGCAGTGTCCTCTTTGGTCCATTAAGGTTGTAACTGTGGTGCTTGAATAGTCAGTTGTCCCAAAGTCAATTTATTAGCCTCCTATGTCAGCAAGGTGGTGGCAGCAGCATCCTACAGCATGGAGCCCAACCGAGGGCTGCAGAGCCTAACTGCTGGCAAGTGTATCTTTGGACGACATCAGAATCCCATGACCTAGGTTAAGACTCCTAGGATGTATAGGAAAGAAGGCTTGGTTACAGTCCTAAGGCTGGGGCCTAAGTCAGGGCTGCTTCGATTTGTTTCAACTTGTTTTCTCTTGGTTAGTTTTGTTTTCTCTTGTCCAACTTGTTTTCTCTTGGTCAGTTTTTCAGAGGGGGGGCTCCTTTCTTCCCCTTTCAGTGGCTTATCTGAATAGTCTCTGTTACTGTGTTTTTGTTTTTGTTTTTGTTTTGGCTTTGGCGCCTGTCGAGCTCTTCTGCGTGCTCTCTCTTCTGCTTGTGGCTGTAGCCTCTGTGTCTCCTTGGCCTTGGGTTGTCAGCACTCGCGTCCCTGTTTAGTCTTCTCACGAGCACGTTTAGCTTTGTGTGTTGCCGTGTCTGTCCTCTTCTTTCCTCCTGCCGCTGGGCCATTGCTGCGTGTTTTCCCTGCAGGGTGTGAGTTAGCTGAGCAGTCTTTTGCCTCTGTGTTACACTGAATTGTCTCTAGGCTTACCTGTACTTGGTGTGGTTGTTCTCTATCTGCCCCTGTCCCCTCTCTGCCCCCTTGGTTTGTAGGTGCAGTTCCTCCAGTGACTGTAGAGCACACCCCCCTCCCCGCCCTTTTTTTCTTTTTGAAATGCCTCAGCTTTAGCCTTCACGCAGGGGTTAGTTATGCCTCTGCTTGGTGCTCGTGTTGGCTCTGCTCTGGCGTTGGTCTCCAGAAGCACTTACCCTCCTCTTGTGCGGTGGCTTTGGGGTTTTGTTTCCCCCATCCGTGTGCATCGTCCTTAGCCCTGCCACGCCGGTGCTCAGCCGTCTCCAGGCACAGGTACCGTGTGCATCTCCTTTTTTGATGTGTAGCCTGTTGTGTTTGGTAGTCTCCATCTTTTGGATTTCGGCTTGGCTCTTTGCCTCCAAACTCTGCCACTACCGTTGCAGCTCTTTTTGGACGCTGTGCTATTCCATGTCTGCTGTCCCCCAGGCCTCCATGGTGTTCAGCCCTTTTCCTGTGTGCTGTTGCAGTTTTGTGTTTCTAGCTCTGCTTGTACTTCGGCCTGGGCATGTGTCTCGTTCACCTGCTGCTGAGGCTGCACAGTCTTACACTTGGCATGTTCTCATGTTTCCTCAGCTTCCTTGGCCACTCACCGAGTTGGCTCTGTCTTGCCGTGCAGCTACTCCAGGACGTTCATGCCTTTTCTTCCTCTGTAGTCGCTTTGGGCAGCCCCTGGGCCAGCTGTAGCTGTTGAGCTCTAGTTTCTTTGCTCCTGCAGGCGTTGGGCCTCTTTTATCTTGGCCTTGAGTCGTTTTATTTTCTCCAGTGCAGGCTTCCTCCTCGGTTGTCAGCCTCTATCGGTTCCTCCGTCGTGCCGCGGTTTTTGTTTGTTTGCCCCCCACCCCGCTGCCCACTGTTGCTGCCAAGTAGCCCCCAGTTTTGCCTGCTTTTGTGGTGCACAGTGTTCTTGGCATTGTTGCAGAGGTGCCCCAGCTCCAGTTTTAGCTCCGTCTTGTCAGTAGTAGCTTTCCTAATGCTTACCTTCAATGTGAGGATCCCTTGCCTTTGATGCTGTTGCCCCGTGTGGCCTCTGTCAGCCCCCTCTGGCACTGAACTCACTCGCTGATGTCTTGCACAGCTGGGCAAGGTGCTCCTCAATAGACGCCTTGGGCTGTGCTGTCTTTTCTTGATCCCCGTGTCCCAGAGGTAGTCTGGGCCTGTAGTTTTGGAGTAGGTCCCTTTTCAGCAGGCGATCTGGACAGTTTTGAAGATACAGGATTTTATGTCGGACCTCTTTTTTCTTATGATATACCTCTCAGACCAGACAAATGGCCTCTTTTTGGAGCTCCAGTGGCTCTGACAATAGTCACATGATTTTTGGATAATGGCTCAAAGAGCTGTGTCATTACCAAGTGTTCGGTTCTACCATCCATCAGAAAGTCCATCGTTAGGCCCCTACTCCCATTGTGACCATGGCTCCTGGGTGTCTAAGGGGACCGAGGCCAGTCTGGTCTAGTACTGCTAATCTTTAGTTTCTATCAGTTCAATGAGACCAGAGTCTGATGGTTTATTTTTCTTGGGGGTGATAGCATTTTGTAGGCAGCCTCTTAGTTTTAGAATTTTTATCATCTCTGTGATCCTTTTCAGTCATTTATTTTTCCAGTAGCCCATATTTTTACATCACGCACACTGATCCCAATCTAGTTTGGGCTGACTGGCAGAGCCAGCGCAGTTCGACCTGCTTCGTCAGTGTCCTC